>BJCM01111377.1:1388-24609 GCA_018326385.1 Flaveria bidentis | reverse complement strand
TTCATTTAATTGAGCTATTCTCTTGCAGATAGTCTTCAGCATGTTTCTTTGTTTAGGAGGATATGGCAACTTTGTTTCTTTAAGCACATTTGGAATATTTGTTTCAAAAACAATATTCTTACCCTTGTTCAGAAGATAATCATCATGCTTATGAGAATCATCCAAGTCATCACACTCAAAAAAGTCAAATTCTGAATCCTTCTGATTAATCTTGTCTGATTTAGAAGACTCAGTTTCATTCACCTCAGATTTATTAGTAATGTTTTGTTGATTAGAACTTGTTTCTACATTGGTGCTTGGCACAAAATGATTTGACAAGTTATTTGTCATTGATTCAGGCAAAGGAGTATAATTATTGTTTATAGGAGGTACCACTGCATTATATCCCAACCCAGACCTATTGTTTGATTCAATATGAAAATTTAATAATTTCTCATACTGCTGAGATGAAAGTTGAAACTTTTGAAGTTTCACTTTAGTTGATGCATGATCAACCATGGATTTAGTTAAGGAAGTCGTTAGATGCTCAACTTGTGCCTTTAAACTTTAATTTTCAGAACCAATTTTATCTAAATCCTTTTGTAAAGAGTTAATTATTATTTGACATAATTTATGTTCTCTTACATGAGATTCATTTAAAATCATTATTTATTTAACTTTATCAGCCAACTGTTGAGCATGAACTCTATCTCTTTCTACTTCCTCAACACATACTGATGAACATAACCTGTCTCTTACTTCACTTGCCATGGGTGGAACTTTTTTTTTCCATGTGAGTCATTAAACCTTGATTTTCTTCCAAGACTTCCTTCTCATACATACTCTAGTCACAAGTTCTATCTTGAAGAATGATCAACCCAGATTCTTTTGAGTTACTTGTTCCTGCTGATGTATTAGTGGCTGGTAGGAATGAGTTGGTAAGTTGTGATTTCCTGAAGGATCTTTGAGATGATGATGTTTTTTTAGACTGATGTTGCTGATGTTGTGTTGAGTCAGGATTTGTTGATTGCATTCTCTAGAAAAGTGTCCATAGAGATTGCACTTGAAGCATCTTACCTTTGACTTATCAACTCCAATCCGTGATGATTTACTTGCAGCAGCCAAATTCTTGTTTCTTCTAAGATATTGTTTGGCTCTATAAGCAATCATAGCCATTTGCCATTGTAGATCCATCTCCTCCACTACATCTGGAGGTTTCTTCCAAGTCTTCTTGGTACATGTTGGCAGAGGATAATGAGCTTCCCAGGTAAGCTTTAAAACTTGAACTGAAAGCTTCAAAGCTGCTTTTTGTTCTTCAGGGTCCAGAATGACAGTGATGGACTCTGGTTAGTTATTGATTAAAGGCTTTACTGATGATGTATCTCTCTAATCATCATTTCTTCATTTCTCTTTTCTTGAGTTACTTTGAGAAGATTTCTTACGAGGTTTTTATGCATAGAAACTTACTTCCTCTTCATCTTCACTCAAAGTACAAGAGTTATCACCATCATTGTTGGAAATAAATGCACTTCCAACACTTTTTATTTCTTTAAAGTGATATGGTGATACATGAGTTCTCACACTCATGTTTCTTGATTTCTCATCCATTTCAAGAGCCTCAACTTTAGCTACTAGAGTATCTAAACCAGTTGCTTTGAGGTCTATGGTTGTTAGGACTGTGTACGTATGGAGTACTAACTAATAATGCGTGAAACCTGATCAAATAGTGCGGAATGCTATTTGATTGGTGATCCAATCTGTGAGAACACAGTACTGATCAATCTAAGGATTAAATAAATATTAAGTAAGATTAGAACAAGATCAACTGCGAACTATGAAGTTGGAACAAGCTTTCTGGAATCTCTGGACGGCTAGGGTACGAATAAGTGACAAAAGTCTTGAAGTCTTTTTGTTTTTCCACGAATTAGGTGGTATTTATAGGTTAGGTTTTTTCAATCGTACGACTAACCATTAGCATGGTTCAGTCATGCGAATGAATCATGCGATTTATTCATACGCACGACTGAAGGTTCAGTCGTGCGACTCAGTCAATCTTATGTGTCAATCATACGACTGATCTAGTCTCCTGGTTCAGTCCCGCGACTGGTCCATTAGCATGATGTATTCATGTGTATGGTCCATTAGCATGGTCCATTCGCATGAAGACTTCATACGATTAAGTTTGAACACATTTCTCAATCATTATTGACTAAGAACTATGCTTAATAACCTCAAACCTATATAGTTAGTTCAATATACTTTATTACACAATAAACAATAAAACATTAAACATTATAAGCATCAATCACATATTGTATTTCATTCAACTCATTCATTACATATATGTAAGACATGACAGACATTTACATTAAGCTCCTAAACTAGGTACATATGTATCAACAAACTCCCCCTTGGACCTAGTTTACATTAACGACTGACATTCTTCATTAGCTCCTCTAATCTCTTGTATTTCTCCTCTCTAGTAACTCATGCATGTATTTCAAATGCAAAACAGAGTCGTATAACATTCTAGAACTGGAGGGCTTGTACAATATCTTACGCGTCATAAAATAGTGGCCACTTGTACAATGTATAGACATCTTCTACAGATAAGTTTGTTAGCCACATAGGGTCGAATACCTGAATAGTTTCCATTTTTCCTGCTTGATTTAGAACTATGACCGATTTGCCTGTTCTCCAATCATAATACCACCATTTGAAGTGTGGAGTGAAGTCCTATGGCATTTCCCTTAAGGGATCTTGGACATTGTGCGCGGAGGACTCCACTTCAGCACCACTTTAGGCTTTCCAGAAATGGGATCTACTTCAGACCTACGAATGTACCTCTTCAGTTGTTGAGGTCTGAAGTTCACCTATTCAGTCGTGCAACTGAACTCATATGCATGGTTCATTTGTGCGATTGAGCCATTCACTCAGCTTAGTCGTACGATTGAGTCATTCGCCTAGCTCAGTCGTGCGATCGAAATTCATCTTCGTGTCCATTCACGTAACTCTCTGTTTTTTCACTTGAAATTAAAATCTTGGGCTAAACTTGATGTTACACGTAGTGGTTTGGCTCATTAGGCTCGCAAACACTCAAAATAAAACCTAATACTCTTTAAGTTAACAGTTTAGTCCAATTTAGTGGTTTATTTTGACAACTTAGTCTCGGTTCTTGTTTTGAACGATTTCGAACATTTAGGCTTTGTTTAATGGCACATTTATGTCTGTATTTTCGCATATTACCTCTAGATGCAAGTAGTAATCGTTAGAATCAACAAGAACAAGTAAGAAATGCTCAAATGAAATTTTGGCAGAGTTTGGGTGTAGTCGTGCGAATAGTGAGCGATTTAGGGTGTGATGAGTATCTGCGACCGACTCTGCTCTATTTATACTAGGTTTACTTTCAATCATGCGACTCAACCTATTCGCATGTTTCATTTGTGCGACAGGGATTCAGTCGTGCGACTGACTCAGTGGGTCACGTTCAGTCGTGCGACTAGGTTTCAGTCGTGCGACTGACTCAGTCGGTCACCTCCATTCATGCGATTGGTTCATTCTAGTGATTTGGGCTCATACGTATGATCCAATCGTGCGACTGGTCCATACTTATGGTCTAGTCGTGCGAATGGCTCATACTTATTAGTTTGACCTTATGACCCTTCAAACACTTAGCCTTTTAACTACAGATAAAACTTTATTAGTGATGATCATCTCAGACAAGATCTTTTTAATTTGAAAAACTGTTTGATCACCTCAGACATGATCTTTTTAACTCAAAGCCCAATTGGTCACCTCAGACGTGACCCATTTTAGTAAGTGATTTACAAATTGAATCAAGATGTATAGTCCGACTTTAACCTACCAAATGACTAAAATTAAATAATAACAACTAAAAATTTATAAACAAAACATGATATAATTTTGTATTTTTGATTGGAGATGGATCTAAATCTATTAGAGTACTTCTAACCGATTTTACTTCTAGGACAACACAACTTTAATTCTATTTTATCATTTCTGGTATAATTCATTATGGAATCATACAAGTATATCAGAATCATTTGGGACATTTTAATAAACTATTTTGATGTTAGATTCTTATTTTGTCCGAGAGTCAATAGCAATTTTAGAAAATCATACTAGAGCTACAAGATGCACACAATGATTTTGACTTTCGAGAACTGCAGCTCACGATGATTGTCAGTATACTTGTCCTCTTAAATCCATACATTGATTTTTGACAAACATTGGTGATGAATTAAGGTTTAATTATTTCAACAAGCATTTGTGGATCCCACTCTTATATGGTAATCAATGTTTCTCAGGAGATTTTTGAGCGGTCTACGGGTGTTTTGACAAGAAGAAACTATTCTAAGAGCTTTCAAAGAGATGCCAAGCCTCAAGTCATGGCCATCGCACAACAGAGAGGCGCAAACAACAATGAATTTTAGAATATTTAGGTTATGCTTATCCTCAGGTCAGTGCCACCGCACTGCAGAGAGGCACACATCCTATCTTCTTGTTAGAGCATTTATCTTCTTTTTGCACATAATGTACCAATAACATACATTATTAGCTTGATTGCATTTTTCATTTTTTCCATGTGCTATGCTCATTTTATAATCGTCCGCCCACATTTGTGGTGTTTATTTTGCTCTTCACCCCTTATTGGAACTGCCTTGATTGTGTTAACCAGGGATAAGATGGGAACCCGCAACAAGTTGAACAACTTAGTTTGAATTTGAAACCACCAATGAGGTCTACTCATCTATTGTGTTAAATCTACCGACACATCATATAATGAACTAGCAACATCTAGGTCTACTTTCTCTATATTACCTTAGTAGCTTAATAGTTTTACTATCATTTTTCCTTTTATTTCGCTTAGACTTCTCAGACTTATACTTCGAACTTTGCATCTTAATCATTTAAAACTTTAAAGTCCCAAACAATCTGTTCCATATGTACTATCATTTTCCATGACGTTGAATCAGTATCACAGATTTGATTTCATTTCTTTTAGCTAAGCTGTCCTCCTCCCTCGTTTTTTAAGAAATTTAATGTAATTAAATAAAACAGCTAATTTAATAACAATCTAACCTATTCTCCCCCTAAAGTTCTAAAATCGAAAATATTTTTTGCGATTTTGGATTTTGAATAAACAAGAAAATAAAGTAAAATAAAAGAAAATAAAATAAAATTCAAATAAAAGATGTCAGACTAGACAATTTGTTCCCCTAAGATCACATCACTTTTCTTTTTCATGCCATTAACCTCTAATAAATATAAAAACCTCGGTTTATCAAATGCTTTTGTGTAGAGGTCGGCGTGTTGAAAATCCGTATTAAATTTAACCACATAAATTAATTGTTTTTCAAAACAATCATGTATAAAGTGATACTTAATGCCGATGTGTTTAGTTTTAGGATGTTGGACTGGATTTTTTGTTACGGCTAATGCAGCAGAATTATCAACATAGATAGGAGTGTTAGAGAATTGCAAACTGTAGTCGCGCATTTGCTGTTGAATCCAGATGATTTGTGAACAGCAACTTGCAATAGCAATGTATTCAGCTTCACATGTTGATAGAGTAACAGAGGTCTGCTTCTTACACTACCAGGTGACTAACCATCTACCAAAGAACTGACATCCTGCTAATGTTGACTTGTAATTCATTTTGCATCCGCCATAATCCGAGTCATTATACGCTGTAAGCTCAAAATCATCGTCATGAGGATACCACAACTTGAGTGTTGGAGTACCCTTCAGATAGCGAAAAATCCGTTTAACACCAATGAGATGGTTGACTTTTGGTTTCGCCTGATATCGGGAACAGAGACATGTCACGTACATGATATCAGGACGGGATGTTGTGAGATACATCAGGGATGCAATCATTCCTCTATACATTGTAGCATCAACCAGATCACCATTTTTGTCGGGTGCTTCGTGGCAAGTGGAGTTCCAGGAGCTGAAGCATTCTCCATGTCAAACCGACTGATGATGTCCCCTACATATTTAGTCTGATGCAGGAAGATTCCTTTTGATGTCTGATCCACCTGTAATCCTAGGAAGAATTTCATCTCCCCCATTGCACTCATCTCAAATTTTGCTTTCATGACAGACTCAAATTTTTTACATAACTCTTTGTTTTTGGAACCGAAGATTATGTCATCAACATAAATCTGTACAAGCAGTAAGTCTCCATCATTTTCTTTGATGAATAGTGTACAGTCAATAACTCCTCTGCGAAAACCATGTTTCACTAGATGAGTTGAGAGTTTCTCATACCATGCTCTCGGGGCTTGATGGAGCCCGTAGAGAGCCTTATCCAGCTTATAAACTCTGTCCTGATGGTAAGGATCCTCAAATCCTTCGGGTTGACTGACATACACTATCTCATGAATTTCTCCATGAAGGAATGCACTCTTGACATCTAGTTGATAAACTTTGATCTTCATGTAAGATGCATAGGCTAGGAAGATACGGATTGCTTCCATTCTAGCCACAGGTGCAAACACTTCATTATAATCGATTCCTTCGACTTGTCTAAAACCTTGAATGACAAGTCGACCCTTGTTTTGAATTATGACCCCTTGGTCATCTTTTTTGCAATTCAAGACCCATTTAGTGCCAATGACCTTAGCACCTTTTGGTCTATCCACCAGTGTCCAAACTCCTAACTTCTTGAATTGTAGGAGTTCTTCTTGCATAGCACTCACCCATGCCTCATCGTTTAAGACTTCGCTCACATATTTGGCTCAAATTGAGACACAAAACATCGATACGGACCATCGTGAAGTTAGCCTTTTTCCATAATTGAGGCATAGTCAGCTGAGTATAGCTGATTTCTTGTTTGTACTCCTAATTGTACATCCCCTATGACATTGTCCAGAGGATGATATACTTTAAGTCGAGATCCGAGAGTGGTGGGTACAACTACTTCCTGATCCAGATTTTGAGTTCCTGGTTCAGTATATGTAGCCATTGGAGTGCGAGGTTCCGAAGTGTCCGAGGCATCAACATCTGATGCTTGTGTACTTTCAGTAGAAGGAACCTGTTCCTCCTGATCCACCTGATCATTCTCCAAGTCTTCATCGTCAAAGGAAGAGTCACTTACCTCAAGTGCTTCCCCTGACGAACTAGAAGACTCACCTTGTGAACCTGATGTTGTTGAGTCTAGTGACGGTGTGTTTAAGACATCCTATATCATTTTGGTCGATAACCCATCATCAGGAAGAGAGAGAGGGATGTTGAAGGACTTAAAAAATCCATCATAATCGAAGAAGAATGTGGGTCCTTTTCCAGCAGGGGGTGGTGTATCTCTGAATGTCAACATTGCACCACACTTCTACGTGACCAGTTGAGTTGTTGTATACTCTCTTATTCGATATGTTGTATCCTAGAAAAATCCCTTCTTCAGCCTTCTCACTGAGTATTCTTCAGCATCGTACATGGTGCGCCAAATGGTTTGAGGTACTCGAGATTAGGTTTACGTCACTGGATCAACTCGTAACACGTTTTACCTTGACGTTTGACTACCAGGACTCGATTTAGGGTGTAACATGCATTGGAAACTGCCTCATTCCAAAATTGGATGGGCAGTTTCGAGTCTGTTAGCATTGTTCGTGCTCTCTCTATCAAGCTCATGTTCTTCCGTTCAGCAACTCCGTTCATTTATGGAGTGTAGGCAGATGTGAACTGATGTACAATTCCTTTCTCTTTGTAGAATGCCTCCATCCACTGGTTCTTGAACTCCGTGCCATTTTTGAGTGAATCTGTCGCACTTTCAGCTTGTAGAGAAATTCCAATGTGGTCACCAGTTTTTTGAATGATTCAAATGTTTCTGATTTGGATTTTAGAAACATTACCCAAGAGAATCTGGAGTAGTAATTAGTGACTACATAATAGTACAAATCACCAGTGATGCTCTTGGTGCTCACAAGACCAAACAGATCCATGTGTAGAAGATCGAGAGGCAATTCAATGGAATTTACTTCCTTTGCCTTGTGAGATTTCTTGGTTTGTTTACCTTTCTTACACGCTACGCAAAAATCCAGAAGTTGAAAATTCTTAACATTAGCTCCATTTACTAAGTCATTCTGAATAAGATGATTCATCTTTTGTGGATTTATGTGTCCCATTCTCCTATGCCAGGAGATCGAGTCATTCTCAGTTGCCTTTAACAAGAAGCATTGAACTTAATGATCAGTTGTGGAGACCTTTGATAGATCCAAGACATATAAGTCATTATATCTTGAAGTTGACATTAAGATATGGTCCTCTGGGATAATGTAATCCTTCTTCAACACATAGCACTTCTTGTTGTAAAAAACAACCTTGAATCCTTTGTCACATATCTGGGATACTGAAAGCAAGTTATTCTGTAATTACTGAACATAGATGACCTTGTCAAACTTGACTTTCTGGTTTCCCACTTCGCCTTGAGCGGTGATGTATCCTCCTTTATTTACAGCAAATGAGACAGGTTCCCGGTCATGTGCCTAGACGCCCCACTATCAACAATCCAGGTGTTTATGACAGCACTGTAACAGACACCCTGCACATTCAGAGGAAATTATCAGTTTAGGTTTGGGACCCAAGCCTTAACTGGCTTGGGTGACCTAGAGGAATCACACATCCATTTGAGGGTGAGGGCATATCATTCTTCTTAGTATTCCCAGTATTAGACACTGGACTTGATTTTTTTCCATAAGCTAGTTTTGTGTAAGCCCTGTTTGTGATACACAGACGACTGGCTTACGGTTTGAACTTTAGGTTCATTACTTCTTTTTGGTGGAGTAATAGAACTCCTTTTTGAAGAAATTAATTTAGTATTATAAAGTTCAATTTTCTTTCTTGGTGTCTGATAATAAGGACAATTAGAAGTGATGTGTCCTCTCTTTCCATAATTGTAGCATGTTCTACCTTCTACATATTGGGAAAATTGTCTCTATGGGGAAGTGTGTGATACAGGTGTGACTTTAGTCTGGTTGGGTTTGGACACTTCTTGTTCAAGTGTTTTTGCTTCTTTAACAAAATTATTTGTTTGAACGTTTTTAACATCTTTAGCCTTTCGTTTATTTGGACTTTGACGTGAGGCACATGTTTGGTTAACTGGTTTGATCAGTTTGGATTCTAAAAAAGACATGTTTGAACCTGACTTTACATTAACCTTTTCAAATTATTCTTCCAAATTCACAATGGGCATCTTACCTTTGGATTTCAAAGTAGCCTCCTTTTGTTTAGTTACAGAATTCACCATTTTAACCGTTGAATCCGGATCACTAACCAGAGGAGTGGACACCACATGATCCTTAATTGGATTGTTATTTACTAGTCTACATTTAGTATTTAACATGATCTCATGTGGTGGTGGAACCACTTTGTAACCCAACCCCTCCCCGTTATTTTGTTCTTTCACTAAGTGTTGAACTATGTGAGAAGAACTGGTCCAACTGTGTAGTTTTTGTTTTAATGAGTTGTCTTCGACTTCTAAAACTGTTTTTTTCTTTCTTAGTTTCTTCCAAGGAGTTTAAATAGAACTTTATATCATTAGCTTAATTAAAAGCAACAACCTCGGTTTCCCTTAATTGTTTATTTAAGAGTTCTATTTTCTCTTTATAACTATATTCATTTTGTTTTAAAATTTGATTAGTTTATGTGCACAGTTGTAAGTCATTTACTAAGCTATCATTATGGTCTAATAACCAAGCAAATTTTTAATCTATGCTTTCTCTAAATTTGTTACGGTCATTACAAGCATGATTTTCAAAGAGTTGGTTTTTTGTACTTACCTGTGAAGACTTGGTTGAATCAGCCATCAACGCAGAGTTTGACTCTTCTGATGATGGAGATTCTGAACATGTCGTTCTGAGATCTTCTTCAATCAGGTGATTGACAACATTCTCAGTATCTTCATTATCGGACAACACTAGTTCAACTATGATTTCTCCTTCACTTGCAGAGTCATCATCCAAACCCTCGACATGGCCAATGTTCGATTCACCCGGAGACACAAAGCTGAAGATCCAATCCTGTCCTTCGTCAACTTGAGCAGTCAAGGCCTTTGTCTCTTTGCTTGACGAGGTAGCTTCACTCATGGGTTTGTCTTGATGGTTGAAAAATGAGAATGGATTCCCGTTACCTATCTACTTGGGCTTTACACATTCACGTTTGAAATGCCCCTTTTCTCCACAATTAAAACATGTAACTTTGGTTTTGTCGAAACCAAAAGTAGTGTCTTTTGTGGCTACCAAGTTCTGTCCAGTCTTTTTCATAAACTATCTGAGATTCTCGGTCTTCAACTTAGTAGCATTTGCTTCAGGTGAGATATATTGGGTACTAGATGACCCTAACGTTTCAGATCCTGAACCTGTGGTTTGAGAAGGAGCGGTTGAACTAGACACAAATGCTGTTTGAAGTGGTGCTCCTGAACTAGTTGGATTGGGAGATGAGTTATATAGTGAAGGATTCTGGTCATAGGATCCTTTCTATGACCTGTACTTCATCCTTAGTTCCTCCTCTCTCAATTTCAGGATGAAGTCGTTTATGTCTAATTTTGCCAGTATATTGTTCTGTCTCAAGTTAGACACAAACACGTCCCACTTCTCTGGCAAACCATCGGCAATGCTTCACACTTTGTCTTCCATTGATGTTGTGACCCCATGAGTGTGCAGCTCACTCATTAGATGGTAGAACCTGTCTATGACATCATCCAAGCTTTCTTTCCCCATTGAAGAGAAGTTATCAAACTCCTTTTTTGGAGCCTTTGCCTTTAGAGCGTTCAACGTTGCATTCCCGTCGTATGGTTTCTCCAAAGCTTCCAATAACTTCTTTGCCTGTTTGTTCTCAGAGAACTGATAGAATATATCTTTTGGTATCGACTGAGTTAACAAGGCATACACCTTCTTTTCAGCATTGTACTTTGCCTTCTGGCTATCAGTAATACCACCCAAGGTTAATTTAACACCATCAGCACCAACCGGCATACTTTAACTTGTCTCAATAGATTCCCAAAGGTTGGGATCAACTCCATTAAGATAGATCTTGAATCATTGCTTCCATTGTGGGTAATCATCTAACGTTATAAGTTTAGGTGGTTTGTTGTGATTCCCAATTTTGTTTTCCAGAAGCAGAAGGTTCTGGATGCGTGAGTCCTTACTAGCAATAAATGCAGAGAACTGATCTTCCATTTCTTGAAACTTTGAACTTTAGAACTAATCTGATTCACTCGTGTGAATGGACATATGCGAATGAGCAATGCGAATGAACTCAGGCGACTAGAGTTGTTCAGTCCTGCGGATGGAGGTGCGATTGACGTGTGAGAATGAATTCAATCGTGCGATTGGATTCAGTCATACGTATGGAGTATGCGATTGGAGACAAACGAATGAAAATGTTCAGTCATACGAATGGACGATCGACTGAGTTCAATCATGCGAATGTGTATGCTATTGAGTTTAGCCGTGCGATTGAGCAAAACATGCGACTGAAGCGGCTGTTTTTGAAAATTCGAAGATTTTTTACACTTTGACACCAAAAATACGATTTTTCAGAAACCCTAATCTGCCATAAGCCAAAAAACATAAACTTTTAGACCTGGAGATGTGTAAAATACTATTTTACTCAAAAAGATGATGTTTTTGAATGAAAAACATGATTTTTACACCAAAACCAATTGAATCACACGCAAAATCAAGAGCCAAAGCTCTAATACCACTTGTTAGGACCGTGTACGTATGGAGTACTAACTGATAATGCGTGAAACCTGATCAAATAGTGCGGAATCCTATTTGAATGGCAATCCAATCAGTGGGAACGCAGTACCGATCAATCTAACGATTAAAGAAACGTTAAGAACGATTAGAACAAGATCAACTGCGAACTATGAAGTTGGAACAGGCTTTCTGGAGTATTTGGATGGCTAGGGTACGAATAAGTGTCAAAATTCTTGAAGTCTTTTTGTTTTTCCAGAATTAGGTGGTATTTATAGGTTAGGGTTTTTCAATCATACGACTGAACCATTAGCATGGTTTAGTCATGCGACTGAATCATGCGATTGATTCATACGCACGACTGAAGGTTCAGTCGTGTGAATGAGACAATCTTATGTCTCAATCGTGCGACTGATCCAGTCTCCTGGTGCAGTCATGCGACTGGTCCATTAGCATGATTTATTCATGTGTATGGTCCATTAGCATGGTCCATTCGCATGAAGACTTCATGCGATTAAGTTTGAACACATTTCTTAATCATTATTGACTAAGAACTATGCTCAATAACCTCAAGCCTATATAATTAGTTCAATATACTTTATTACACAATAAATAATGAAACATTAAACATTTTAAGCATCAATCACATATTGTATTTCATTCAACTAATTCATTACTTATATGTAAGACATAACATACATTTACATTAAGCTCCTAAACTAGGTACATATGTATCAACAATGGTGTTCTTGAACATGGATACAGTTTGCTTCCAACTTTCTGGTAAAGTATGGAGCATCTTCTTGTTTAATTCCTTATTTGTGTATTTCAACTCCAAGATATTCATCTCTATAACAATTGCATAAACCTATGGAGTTGTTGAGGAATTGACTCAGCCTCAATATGATGAAATGTTTCATATTGTGAACGAAGGGTGTCCTTCCTAATGCTTCGGATTTCATCACTCCCTTCATAGAGTGTATGAAGAATCTTCCATAAGGAATTTGTTGTTTTGTAATTCTCACAAATGATTAATATTTCTTCAGGTAAAGCCATACTAAGCAAGTTGCATGCTTTAATATCAACTTTAACCTTATTAACATCATCAGGTGACAGGTCTTTTGTACATATGGGTTGATTATTGTCATTATAATCCGACCCAAGAGTGGGTGGAATATAAGGACCTTCTATTATTGAAACCTATAAGTCAGAATCTGTAAAATTGACATGATTCCTAAACTTGATTTTCCAGGATTTAAAATCTGCTTTTGTTTCCAACTTTGGAGGTTGGTATGATGATCCACCAAAGTTACTCATGATTAGTTAAGATCTAAGATTTTAACTAATGAATTTGTTCAATTGATATGAACAATTTATCAATGTCGATTAATAACCAAGATCTGCTATTCAATTGATTTGAATATTGATCCAAGTTAATCAAGCAATGTAACTGTACTTGCTGAACGAAAAATAACTGATCACACAAAAATGATTTGCTCAAAAGAAAAAACAATAGATCTAATGAGTAAAAACTAACAAATCTAGTGAATTCAGCAAACATTTAAACACAACTAACGCTAATAGATCAATCGATCTAAATCAATGAGCACTTGGCTCTGATACCACCTGTGGATCTTAGGATCGCAATCAGGAATTATCAGTGTAAATTGGAAGTCAAGTTAACGTTTGAGGAATCAATGTTAACTTGGTTTAATTGTTTGTTATTAATTTCAATATCAACAATAATGATTAATAATTAAGTTGAATGCAATGAATAGAACACAATTAATGATCATACAAAGATTCAATTCAAACGTATTTCATTAAAACATGTTAATGATTATAGATTTATAAACAATGAATGAATGAATGATATTGATTTGAATGTTTGATGATGTGACGGCTGCTAGGGTTTGGGTTTTTGTGATTTGATGTGATGTTTGGTTTGTTGTATTGATGCTTGGATGTTTGCCGTCGAAGCCGTCTCCTTGATGTGAAACCTAGGATCCATATTTATAGACAATGATGTTTCTGTTAAGGAAACACCGGATCTCTTGGGATTTAAAATTGTTTTTGTTAAGGAATCATCGGATCTCTTGGGATTCGCATAACTGCTTTGTTGACTTTAACACTTGTATTATTTAAATACAAGTGTTTGGACTCCACAGGAATATTGTCTTCCGTAGATGTTTGTTCTTCCGCAAAAATCTTGTTCTTCCGAAGCAATCTTGTTCTTCCGAAGGTACATTGTTCTTCCGAAGCAATCTTGACTTCCATCCTTAGAGCTGGTTGTTCATCCACAGAAGATCTTCGGATGTATTTACTTGTAAGAAACATATCTACGGAAGAATAAAATGTTCATCCGTAGATGTTTCTTACACTTGGTCAATTTTTCAGTAATTTACCAATTTATAATGTTTTACCTACAAACATACAAAAATTAACACATATATATGGGTTACCCTATACATTTAATGCATACATAATAATGAAGTACAAGTATTCATTACAAATATTAATTAAAGTTCTAAGCCTATACAAAATGGACTAAATCTATTGATCTTAGATCTAACTACTTCAGATGAAAATTCATTTACATCTATAAATAATCATTCTTTTATAAATAAAAACATAGGTTCCTGTTTCACCAAACCCTAGTCAATAAAAACATGGTAGTATTTTAACTCATCTGGTTAATAACTTCTTTTGCAAAAAGTCATCTACACCAAAACCTAAAATTGTTCAAACATGGGTTCCTATTTCACCTGGTTAAGCTGTTCATTCCATTTTTGTAGGAGTCATCCACTAAAGTTGTAAATAGTGTTTGACATGTTGATAGTGGATACTCTAGACATATGACGGGACTGAAGGATTTATTGAAAACTATCGCATAATCAATGGAGGTTATGTTGTGTTTGCAGGCGACAAGAAAGGAGGAAAAATGATTGGTCAAGGGGAGGTCTCCAATGGATCTCTTACTTTGGAGAAAGTCAACTATGTGCCAGAGCTTGCCTTCAATATATAGAGTGTATCTCGGATTTGTGATAAAGACGTTCCGGTCTTGTTCAAGTCCAATGAATGTCTCTTTGTGAAGTCCAAGATTGATATTCCAAAGGAGATGGTGCTTATGCGGGCTCCAAGAAAGAATGACACATATCTTCTCGACATGGGTTTTAAAGAGTCAACATCCAGTGTCACTTGTCTTCTGTCAAAAGCTTCCACATTTGAGTCTCTCTTATGGAATCGCAGATTGGGTCACGAAAATTTCAAAAATATAAACAAATTAGTTAAAAACAATCTTGTTGGGGGATTACCTTTAAAATACTTTTCAGTTGTTAAGAAATGCATGGCATGTTCCAAAGGAAAACAACATAACAAACCATATAAACCAAAACTTGAAAATAGCATTTCTAATCCCCTCGAGTTGTTACATACTGATTTGTTTGGCCCAATCAGTGTTAAATCCATTGCTAAGAAATCTTTTTGTCTTACCATCATAGATGATTTTTTCAGGTAATCCTGGGTGAGATTTTTGGCCCATAAAGGAGAAGCTACTGAGGAGCTGCAAAAGTTTATTCTTTTTATTTAAATGTTAAGCAAGAGGAAGGTTATGGCTATTCAAAGTAACAATGGTACCGAGTTTAGAATCAAATCTTTAATTCCTTTTGTGCTGGTTAAGGTATTCTGAGACAGTTCAGTGTAGTAAGAACACCTCAGCAGAATGGTGTTGCTGAAAGAAAGAATCGCACCCTTATTGAAGCCTCTCGTATTATGCTGATTGAGTCCTCTTTACCTATTATCTTCTGGGCAGAGGTGGTGAACTGTGCTTCATATGTTCTTATCAGGGTGTTGATTGTCAAAGACAAAATGAAAATTGCGTATGATCTGTTCCATAAGAAGCCTTAGTGTAACACCCGGTTATTTTTTTAAAGTCAAAGAAAGAAGAAGAAAGAAAAAGAAAGGAAAGAAATAAAGTCCAAGTTGAGGGACCAATCTTGCCAAAAAGGACAAAAGTTTGGAAGAGTGGGTGTAAAAGGGGATGGCAGCCCACTCTCCCCTCATTTTCACCCATTCAATCGGCCAGGGAGGAGAAAAAGGGAGAAAAGGGAGAAAAGGGCTGAAACTTCGGGTTTTGAAGAATCAAGGTGCAAAAGTAGAAGTCAAGCGGGTTTGTAGGAAGCTCTACTCGAAGAGGCTGTCAAGGTGAGTTCTAGGACCCCTCTTTTACACGTTCTTGACTGATTTTGGGGCTAGAACACATATGAAACCGTTTTCTTGAAGTGTTGGGTGTGTACCCGTATGTTTGTGTATGTGTGTGATTCGGGTGGGGTTTGTTTTTGGGCAATGTGGTGTTGGCATGATGTTATGGTTGTGTTTCTAAGGCTTAGGAGGGTTGGTTTAAGCTTAGAACAGATTAGAAAAGGGTCGGAGGCCAAAAACTGCAGTCCAGCTTCGAAGGGACTACAAATGGCACCCAGCTAGGGCTCATGCAACTGGAAGCAATGAGACCGAATGGCATGCGAATGGAGGCCATACACCAAAAGGCATGCGACTGAAGTCCATGGGCCTGAATGCCATACGACTGAGGGTCATAAGCATGGAAGTCATGCGTCTGAAGATCATGCGCCTGAAAGGCATGCGATTGAAGGCCATACGGCCGAAAGGTCATGCGACTGAAGGTCACACAACTGGAAGTCATGCGACTGAAGGCTATGCGACTAAGGGTCCATATGCCCCTAGTGCCCATGCGTCTGGAGACTCTCCATACGCCTACGTGTTCATTCGTCCCATAGTGTCCATACGCCTAAGTGTTTTCGTGCGCCTGGAGGGCCATGCGACTGAATAATGCCCATATGCCCAAATAGGGATCATGCGCCCGAAAGGACTTAGTTTACTATTTGATTCTCGAAAGAAAAAGGGTAAATGTAGGCTTTGACTTAGGAGGTTCCTGGGGGTTCATGTAAATTGACTTTTGAGGTCATAGTGATGTGTTAGGCGATGTATGATGTGATGCATGATTGATGCCTATGCATGATGATGTGTGATTGATGATGTTTAATGATTATTGTGAGGTCATAGTTATGTTATGTCCTTATGCGCCTGGAGGGCCATGCGACTGAATAGTGCCCATATGCCCAAATAGGACTCGTGCGCCCGAAAGGACTTAGTTATTATCTAATTCTCGGAAGAAAAGGGTAAATGTAGGCTTTGACATGGGAGGTTCCTGGGGGTTCATGTAAGTTGACTTTTGAGGTCATACTGATGTGTTGGGCGATGTATGATGTGATGCATGATTGATGCCTATGCATGATGATGTGTGATTGATGATGTTTGATATTTATGTATGATTGTATGATTGTATGTTATGTTCCTTATTACGTATGATGATGTGACTTTACGTGGTGTGATTATTATGATGAACGTAAAGTATTATCTTAACAAAGTGAAAGATTTAAGATAATGAAAGTGGAACATAATGAACAAATGAAAAGCCTTGCAAGCAAATGAAATGAGGTTCACAACTAATTGAGAGTTGTTAGCTTAACTGTGTGTGTATACAGCGTGCGATTTTGGCTAACTCATAAGGGTTAATACACACAGTAAGAGTTCAGTCTCGGTGACTACTCAAATACGTGCGAATTCCTGATTATTGTGTGTTATAAAGCGTGCGATCGTGGCGAACCCATAAGAGTTCACACACACAGGGGGAGTCTGTCCTAGTGACCACTCCATACATGAGATATGGGGTCCTTGTCACTTAACCCTATATGAAATTGCTTGGTTCTCTTGAGGGGGGTTAAGTACATGACAGGACCAAGATAGAAGTGAAAGATAATAAACGTATGAAAAGTGCGATAAGTACGAAATGTGCAAAACGTGTGAAATGTACGAAACGAACGATGATGAAGATAATAACTATTACCTTGATGTACGTATGATGTGTGATCACGTGCGATAGTAATGAAAATGTTTTAACTAATTGAAGGTAATGTAATGTTTTTATAAAACTAGAACTCACTTAGCAACACTAACTTATATGTGTTTCCAGTTAGCAGGTAATGGTTGCTAAGGATGGCACGGGGCGGCTACACGGCTCATTTTGGATGGCATTCTTTTGTTAAATGTTTTTGCATTGTAATGCGAACAAACAATGTTTTGTAACGAATGTTGTATTAACTTGCAAAAGCATTTATATTGAAATGAAAGGTTATTTTAATGTTTTCTATTGCAATGTTTATTAAAGTTAATGTAATTATATGTTTATGTGCGATGATTGACCAGCGGTAAGTGTCCTGAGAACGGGGCCTTACTTTGATTGATTTCTTTCATCCATTCGGCTGCTTGTCTACTTTACTAAATACCCAAGCACAAAAGACGAAATTCGATGTTATGTCTAACGAATTTTACTTCGTTGGCTACTCCTCCTCTTAGAAAGCCTATCGGGTGTATAACAAGAGAACTCATATTGTGCAAGAGTCGTTCTATGTAGATTGGCAGGAATCTAATTCCTCTGATGTTCGATCAGAACCCTCATGGTTCTTTGACTCCAATACGGTTTTCAACTCATTTAATCTTCCAGTTTTTATGATGATGCGTCCATTTCCAATGCTCAAACAAACATCATCCCTCCAGATCCATTACCTATCATTCCTCCTATTCATCAAGCCCCTCCTAATTCATTACCCGATAATGCTACAATAGTTGACATTGCATCTTCCTTATCATCCTTTGACATTCCACTCCTATCTATTTCTACATCTTTTCCCTCATCACCTACCTCTACCTCATCTCAACCTTTCCCGTCCACATCACTAATTGAGTCTACCCAACCATCTTCCTCTCAATTATTTACCCATCAACAACCCATCATCCCCCTTCGTCAAATACCCTACCCTTAACCACTGATTTCAAAACCTTGAAAGACCACCCCCATGATAACATTATAGGATCCATCACTAATGAAGTTTGGATGCGAAGTCAATCTGGTTTGATTAATGTATGCCTATTCTCTTGTTTTATATCCCAAATCGTTCCAAAAAATGTTCATGTAGCTCTTCTGGATCCTTGCTGGGTTGAATTGATGCAATTAGAGCTGCAACAGTTCAGGAAGCTCAAGGTGTGGACCCTGGTTGATCTCCCAACAAACAAATGCCCAATAGACACGAAATGGGTGTTCAAGAACAAACCCTATGACCGTGGTATTATGGTAAGGAACAAGTCCAGATTGGTGGTTCAGGGCTTTGCTCAAGAAGAAGGGATTGACTACACGGAAGTCTTTGCTCCCATAGCCCGTCTTGAAGCTTTTCGAATTTTTCTGGCCCACGCCGCTAACAAGAAGTTCAAAGTCTATCAAATGGATGTCAAATGTGCATTTCTCTATGGAGACATCGATGAAAAGATATGTGTGTATAAACCACCAGGGTTTGAGGAACCTGACTTTCCCGACAAAGTTTACAAGCTTGATAAGTCTCTCTATGGTCTTCATCAAGCTCCTTACATCTGGTATGAGACTTTAACACAGTATCTTCTAAGCTGGTTTTTCTCGTGGCATCATTGATATGACTATTTTCAAGAAGAAAGTGGATGGTGAGATGCTAATTATGCAAGTCTACATGGATGACATTATTTTTTGCTCCACCAATCCAAAGCTATGTCGGGAGTTTAAGGAGGTTATACATAGTTGTTTTGAAATGAGCATGATGGGGGAGATGTTCTTTTTTCTTGTGTTGCAGGTTGAACAAAAGCCAAGAGGAATTCTCATTCATCAGGAGGAGTATATCAAAGAAATTCTAAAGAAATTCAAGATGGATGATTCTTCTCCTGAACTCACTTCATTCACTTCTCAAACATGCCTCATTCAGATGAGAATGGGAAACCTGTTGATGTTTATCTATACAGATCTATGATCGGTTCCCTCATGTATCTTACAGCAAACCATCCCGACATCACCTTTGTTGTAGGATACTGTGCTCGATACCAATCTGCCCGAAGGAGTCTCGTGAAAAGGCTGTAAAACAAATATTTCGTTATCTTAAATGCTCTTCTCATTTAGGGCTTTGATATCCTTATGGTGGGAATTTTGATTTATATGCTTATTTTGATAGTGATTCAAATGATTGTAGGTTAAACAAAAAATCAGTCACTAGAGGATGTCAATACCTAGGAAATTGTCTTGTATCATGACAGAGCAAGAAACAGACTACAGCCTCTCTTTTCACAGGGGGAGGCAGAGTACATTGTTGCTTCAAGCTGTTGCTCACAAGTGCTTTGGATACAACATTAGATGATTGACTACGACATCAACTTTCTCCATACACCGTTGTTCTGTGACAACAAGGTAGCCATTGGCATTGCAAAGAATCTCATTTATCATTCCCGCACCAAGCGTATCGAGACACGGATTCATGCAATCCGTGATGCTCAGGAGAAGGGTTTTATTGATATTATTCCCATTGACACTATAAATCAAAAAGCAGATCTTTTCACTAAAACATTTGATAAACCTCGTTATTATGAATTGATCTCTATGTTAGGAATAATATCGTTTTAAAACTCATTTTTCTTAAAACTATCTCATGTACATATTGTTTATACTTCTTTTGTTGTTACCTTACTTTATTTTTATTTTTTTGTTTGCTCCATAGTCCTTCATCATTTTACATAAAAAATATATTAAAACAAATAATATAAAAAAATAAAAAATATTTAATATATAGTATATGCATATATTACTTAAAATTTTCTCCAATCTTGCTGATTCGTAGAAATTTCGGGAGAGAATATTAAATGTTTCTATTGTGTTCTTTTGCAGAGTTTTTCTAAATAAAATTTGCAGCCTAGATGATGTTAAGGAGGTCAACAGTATTGTATTGGGATATGTTTGATATGTCCAGCTAGAAAACGAAGTAGACAGTAATCTTGTGGCTTAACTAACAGAATAAGAAATTTTATGACTCGGATAATTCTCTTGACATTTTTGGTCTTCACAAAGTTACAAGTCCTTGTTCAAAATTAGTTGAGAACGTGATATCTCTTTATTGATTTATATTTACCTAAAGTATTCTTGTTTCTCTTCCCCATCCTGTCTTAAAAGCTATTTGTTTGCTCATCTTTGTATCTAAGAAGCTCCTTGTTGTATTTTTCCTCGTGCTTATCTCCTCTGCTATGTGTGAACATTGACCTGGAGTGATGATCTTCTTTGTTGTACGATAGTATTAAACTGGAGCTCTCATCAGCAAGATATGATGATCTTCTCTGTTATGTCACACCCCGACCGACAACGGAATAATCAAGGCGGATGAATGTGAAACGATTCTTCATAGCACATGAAACTAAATAAGTTGGAATAGTATTAAATATCATTTTTCATTGAACATACAAGTCAATAAATCATTACAATACAAAAGATTCAAACAAAGAAATAAAATATTTAGCTAAACTAGGTCCAAGTCCTATATGAGCACGAAGAGATCCTCAAGTATCAACCCTAAAACATGTTAAAAATAAAAGGGTCAACTTTGAAAGTTGGTGATTTTCCATGGGTTAAACACACACACACACACACACATACACACACACACATATATATATATATATATATATATATATATATATATATAAAGGTTTACAAATAGCAATTCATTTCAATGGCTATGAATTATGCAAGTTTATAAAATATATATAGCTACAATCAAACCTCGACTTAATTACAAGTTTATATGATTAGCTAAGTGTACTTGTTCCCATGATGAACAAGTCATACGTCATCAGGAGCCGGCAATACATCAGCTTTAGCACCAAATAGGCTTGTTAGGCCCATAGATCTATGACGTCGCCAGGCTAGCAATAGTTAATGATTGTCAACATCTAATGTATCTCATATAACACTCACAATAATACTAATAACCATGACAAAAAGGTAAAGATGAATTGCATGTGTATTTAGAAGTATCAAGATGTTTACAAGTGTAAGTTTATAAAGTTAATATGTTTCACCCAAAAGGTGTGAAATAAAATTAAAAGGGGGTATGGAGAACTCGCATGGAAAACTCACGAGATGTAAAATGCGCTTTAGATAATAAGAAAATTAGATAGTTCTAATGATTTCTTCACGACTTAACCTAGGATTTAGTGTCTTAGAATTAGAATAAAGTTAAAATCAACGACTAAATACGAATTAGGGTTTCAATTGTAATTTGGGGTTTTGATAATTAGGCTTAATAAAATAACATAATTTTATTTTGATTCCATAAAATTGAAATAAATTGATTAAATAGTTAGGATTTAAAACAAGCATGAATCATTAGTGAAATTAAATAATTAATATTACTCAAATATTTAATTTATAATAATTGATGAAATAAAGGGTTGAGTATAAAAGTGTGAAAAGTAAATATTTAATAATTAATTATTTAGACTCATGATCAAAATAATCAATTGAATAATTAATTGTTTAAATAAGTTATTAAAATAACTTATTTGATTTATAGACTATTTTATAAAATAACATAAAAAATAAACCTTTAAATAATATATGTCATAGTTTTATATTGTATTAAACTATTTGTTTTTTTAAATAAAACTAAAATATTCTTTTGTTTAAATTTTGCAGAAATTAAATTGATAATTTCTAAAATTAATTTAATTAACAAGAATAATTTATATTAACTCTAAGTCATCATAACAATTTCTTAATTCTGAAAATGGTAACAAAATAAGTGTTAAAAAATAAATATGGGTACCCGGGGTCAAACCCGGGTCCTTTGCACATTTGTCTAGTGCTTTAACCGGCTGGGCCATCTCCTCATTTATGTTTAGAATCAATGTGAAATTTAAAAAAAAACATAAGTTAAAGAAAACGGCCAAATCTCATGAACCCTAGGTATCCATTCGATTCCAATTGAACACTAAATCGTATGAGTTATAATTAACATTATGGCTTTGTTTCCCCATGTTAAACCGAGTATTATGAGGTGTTTATCTTACATGATTATGTTTAGATCGTTGAAGATGTTGATAAGGTTAGTCGCGACTAGGTTGAAGTCGATTCAGGATACAATCGTTGTTGATGATGAAATTAACTTTATAGGTAGATTCTAAAGACGATGATAAGTAAAAGCCCTCTATCAATTTTGGCCTAGGGTGCCCAGAAGGTGTAGTTTGACTAAGTTGTAGGTTTGCGATGAAGGTGGTGTTCGATGGTGATGTGTTGTAGATATAATTAAGAGTTCTATTAGTTTAGGAACATTGATTTGATGACTTACACTCAGTTGCTGAGGCATTATTCGATCGGTTTCAAGTTGATTGAGTACGTGATTTGAATGCGAACTTCAGTTTCGAGTTAGTGTTGTTTAACAGGAGTTAATCCCGAATTAAATTGGGGGGTTTGATTCGAAACAGTCAAGGAGATGATTTGATGGTGTTTAATTGGAATTAAATGGGTTGTTCTGCGGTTGAAAACACCCGCCGGACCATGCCGGAGATAAAGAGAGTCGAAGGGGGGGGGGGGGGGGGGGGGGGGG
>BJCM01111342.1:0-10354 GCA_018326385.1 Flaveria bidentis | reverse complement strand
TATATGCTAATATTGATATCACATGTCTATCAAAAGACACATTGGAAAGAATGAGCAAAATGGAGATAAAGACGAATGAAGCAAAACCAGAACAAGGCATTCTTGCTAGCAAATTTAAGTCTGCAATTGCTAATGCTTTGAAAGAATAGGAGATTTATAAAAAGAAGCCAATGTTCAAAATCAAGGAAGAACCTGAAGAATTTTTTTGAGTGTTGAAGCTGAAGATGAAAAATAAAGCTGAAGGAAAGATAAAAAGAAAACAAGATTGAAGATTTTGAAGACCGAAGACCATGTAAATCTTAGGGGAAGTATTGTTAGTTCTCTAGAAAGATTGACATGTTGTCTTTATGTGTCTTTTTACTATATGTAATAGTATAGGGACTAGTTTTATAATTTTATAGTTCCTTGTGTTTCATTATAAATAGCTTAGTCTTGTTGCAGGTAGGTAGTGATGTAAGATTCATAACTGCTTACTTACTTTGTAATTGTCTTTGCTTGATACTAATGAAACTATGAATTTTGTTGATATCTTGCTTGATTTGATTACTTTGTTTGTATTTCTTTGAATTGTGTTCATACATCATCACAGATTGGTACATTCCACCTCCCTTACCATACACGAGAGGAGAATCTTCATCACTCCAGCCATCATCAACACCCACCTTCAGTTGGATGATAAGGAAGGTGAATTGTCCTTTCCTAAAAAGTTGTAAACCACTCCATTGAGCAAATGGGCTATGAAGGAGATTTCTCTATCAAGACCTTCAGGAAAGGGGAGGTCTCCTCCCAGTGGAAGTACTTACTTTATGTGGTCATCCATAGCTTGTCCAACAAGCATGGGGGATGGGACTAGATTCCTGAAGATATCTCCTTCATAATGCATGGGATGGTTCAGGGAGTCAAGTTCGGGTACTCTCAGTTTGTTTATACAAATTTGCTTCCTAACTTGAACTCCTTAGAATATTATATATTTTCTAGATATCTTCAACATATTCTCAACTGTTAACTGGGCTCACAGTTTAAGGAAATAGGCAATGTTCTTAAACTGGAATAGATGAAGCCTGGTATCTTTAAAATTTTGAAGAAGACAACTGTTGGCTTCTTTTAGGTAGAAACAACTCTTGTCCCGAAAATGTTAGAGCTCATTGCTCAAGGTGACAACCTGGCAACACAAGCTAGTGCTGAACCCACACCTTCTACCTTTCAACCACCAAAACAGCCACAAATTACCCTCACTTACCAAAGAAAATCCAAACGAAACCATACACAAGCTACTCAGTCTATGCAGGCCCCCATACTACTACCCACACATGAGGAAGTGGACACTAGAGCTCTTACTTCACGTAAGGAGCAAACCACTCCCATCTCTTTAAGAATCAATGTTGAGGTTTCTCATGCTCAACCTGATAAGCTCACTAGCCTAACAACCTTAAGCCTTCACTCTGAGTCTCAACACTAAAGTGAACAACCTTCAGGGGAAAGCTACCATCCCAAGCCTTTTAATCTCAACCAACCAATCCTTAGCCTTGATTTCTATGATAATGAGGACTTGGGATTTAGTGAGTATCATGAGTCTCTCTACTCTTCCCCTACTCAAAGAGAGATGAGTGCTCTTTACTCTCCCTTGTCTAGCCCACATCATCTACCTACCACTAAGGTGGATCTCCCTGACCCTATTCAGGAGGTCCATATGGAAGAGGCTCTTACTTCTGCAAGTGATTACATCTTTAAGACCTCAACCATGAAAACTTAGCCCACTGATACTCAATCTAACATGGTCAGTGAGCAGAGGAAAACTAGCAGCCTAGAACATGATGTTGTTGATGAGACTGAGGAATTTGGTCCTGTTATCTCATCCCCCAATGAATCTTCTAATGAAGAAGAGGGGAATCTGAGACTAAAGGTGCAAAAACTATCAAAAACATGCACCTATTTAGTCTCTAAGTTTAGTCAGTTGGAATCTCAGGTGACTACCTTACACAATAGGGTCAATGATCAGCAACTTGAGATATCTTATCTCAAGGAGAAACTAGCGGGGAGACCTTTAAGAAGACTTGTTTGTTGAGCACAAGGTCTTCAAAGTCTTACAAAGTGACTTGTTTGTTTAGCCAAAAATAATATCATCCACATATATCTAAACCAGCAATGTCTTTTCCTTTACTTTCTCTGAAGAGAGTATGATCAATCTTTCGTCTTTCATACCCGTGTTCAAGTAGAAAAGACAGTAGAGTCTCGTACCACTTCCTTGGAGCTTGATGAAGACCATACAAGGCTTTGTCAAGCTTGTACACCCTGTGTGGAAAATATAGGTCTTTAAATCTAGGTGGTTGACTCATATAGACTTCTTCAAAAATCTTTCCAAACAAAAAAGCACACTTCACATCCATTTGATAAACAATGTATTTCATTGATGCTGAATATGCTATAAAGAGTCTTATTGCTTCTAATCTAGCTATAGGAGCAAACACTTCATCATATTCAATTTCTTCTTCTTGTGTATAGCTCTGAGCCACTAGTCTTGCTTTATTTCTGATGACCATTCCCATATCATCAGTTTTGTTCTTGTATAGCCATCTAGTTCCAATAGGGTATTATCCTTCGGGAAGATCTACCAGTTGCCATAATTCTTGTTTCTTGAATTGTATAAATTCTTCTTGCATTGCTTAAATCAAGGTATTGTCTTTAAGAGCCTCTTTGATATTTTTTTGGTATTGTTTGACACAGAAAGCAGGAGATCTTTGGAAGTGATAGACTATGGGGGTTCTTGGATGAAAGTTTTAGGTTGAGATATGGTGGTTGGAGCTTGTTGTAGGTTTGCTGAGAAAATCCTCATTGTTTACCTCAGATGCAAGTTCTAGGATTGCATCTGTGATAACCGCATCCTCTGATAAGGAAAATAGTCCTTCCTTAGCTTGCATCTCAGCTTCGGAAGATTGAAATTATTATTTTGTGGCTTTGACTTCTGCTTCGGAAGTCTGTGACAGTGCACTCTCTGTCCCAACTGTTTTAGTTGTTAGGACATTAGTTTCCATCTCCCTTTCGAAATTAATCTCAGGTTCCATGTAGACCTTAGGTTGACCAACTTCTTTGATAGTGGTAGAAAATGCATTCAACCTCTAAAGCTCTTCAGCTCCAAAGTATGCCACAGCAACATCATGGCTTGGTTGTTCAATGGAAGATCCAAGCAGAACTTGGAGAAGAACCTGTTCAGATCTTGGAGCATCCTTTTATCCATTTGAAGAACAATTGGAGGAGGCTTAGTTGCTTGATGAGCAAGGTATCTTGAAGCTAGAGAAGATAAAGCTTGGCTCTGTGGTTCCACATGTGTTGAGGAAGAGGTAGCATCATCTTGAGAGCTAGATGAGCTTGAGGAAGAGGTCATTAAGACTTGAATGGGTACATCCCTAACAGATCTCTCAATCTGTTTCTCAGCTAGTTGAGCCTTGAGATTGTCAATCTCAAGTTGCTGACCAGCAGAGCTATCCTCTAAAGTCTTAACCTTTGATTCAAGGTTTGAGACTTTAGAAAGTATGTCTTGAATGGTGAGTTGCAGACTTCCCTCATCTTTCTTTGAAAAATCACGGCGAGATGAGGTAACATACCTAGTATGTTCATCCTCACCACCAGATGTGGTTTCTTGGCACCTTAGTTTCCTATGCCTAATGGTGTCTCTTTCAGAGGCATCAAGGGGCACAGTTGTCATAGATTCAGACTTGGAGATGTTACCACTGCCCTGAGGATCCAATAAGGCTCCTTTAGTAGTGGCAACTAAGTCTACATGAGTCCCCTTCACATTAGTAGGACTCATCTCAGTAGGTTTTTGTTGATGGGGGCTAGAGATTAGAGGTCCCTTTAGGCTCTGTTGACCCCTAAGAGGGTGTTATGGATCAACTTCATTGCCATGAAGAGACATAATCTCCTCATCAGTTCTTATCAATAGGTCAGTGAAGGATATGGAAGTTATACCTAATGACCCGGGACTTTGATTAATGTCTATTCCCATAAAGCCTATGGTGGGTTTGTCCCTTTTCTGGCTTCTCAGGGGAGTATAGAGACACACCCTGAGGGCTATCAGATTTGGTTTCAGGCTTAGGGGATTGAGATTGAGGAAACTCAAATCCCATGTTGAGGTCAACTGTTAATGATGGTGAGACCTCAGACTGAGTGGGAGCTCATGTTTCCACTCTAGTCTTTTTGGGTAGAACAGGAGGGGCTTGATCAATCAGAGTAAACTGATCAAGGGTTCATTTGGGGTGTCTCTAATATGTGTATTTGATAGGGTGAGAAGGTAGAACTAGTTATATGAGGGTGGTTGCTGGTGTGGGTTCATCACCTGTGGGGTTAACTGTGATGTCACCAGGAGCTATGCGCTCAATCATACCTGGCAGAAGTGGAGTATCTCTTCCGATGAAATTGGTGGACATCCTCTTCAGAATCTTGAATATGGTCGGCCTCATGTGAGGGACTGGAAGAGCAGCTTCGCAGACAAGCTTACTCTAGTCCAACTCACAGTTGATGAGGTGTTGGATCAACCAAGGATACATGTAGAATGTCTCCCTTTGAAGGTTGCCCATCAAATTGGTCAGCACAAATCTAGAGTAGTTAAATTGTAGGCCTCTTACCAACCCATGAACTAGACAACCTAATTCATATGGGATTTGATCCCACCACCCTGACTTGTTAGAAAGGCAATGTAGGACAATGTGTAGCCGGAATTTCCATTGGTATAAGAAGTTGAACTTGTAGATAGTGGATCTGCTTATATCATGGCCATATCCCATTAGGATATATGTTTCATCAACATCATTGGGGAAATCTGTCAGAGAACCATCATCATGGAGCTCGAGATGCTCCCTGATGAGCTGTTCAGATACGATCAACTCTTGTTCACAAATACTAGACCTCAAAACCCTAACCCCATTCTGGGTTATGATCTGTTATTCCCCCAAAAATCAGCCATGTGGTTTAAATACACAGTGGGGTTCACAATTAGGGCTATGAAGTAAGTGGATTGGGTAAAAAGAGATTAGCTTAGAGAAGTCAGCATCCATGGATGAAGCTAAGAATGTGACTTGATTGTGCTGGGAGTTAAGCGCCATTTGAGAAAGAACGGAGAAATGAGCTTGATTTAGGTAAATTGGAGATGAAGAAAGCTTTGGGTAGTGAAATCGGTAAAACGATTAAAATGGGTAAGTCGAAATATTTAAATGGGTAAAAGTGGCGGATGGATAAGGTAAAGTGATGGTTTGGATATGATGTGATAAGGGCGGCAAGGTTAAAACCATTTTAAATATTCCAACATCATTAAGAAACTCTTTACCTTTTACAGTTGTAGGGCCCAAAGATTTACGTTACACAATAAGGTCTTCTTCTGAGTATAAGAGATTTCCAAAGGTAACCTTCTTTTGAATCCAACTTAACTTCTGAAAGTAATTTCTTACTTCCAAGAGTAAAGTGCTTTCCGAATGGAGAGTTTATAAGCTTCAGAAGTAGATCTAAAAAATTATCAATTGCTTCTTTCGAGACTAAATATTCTTCCAAGAAGAATATGTCCCTTGGAGAAATTTGGCTTCGGAAGATATATAAAACATCTTCTGAGGGTTAATTTCTCTTCGGAAGAATCTATACGTAAAAAATTTTCAGAGAAAAGCCTTTTGTAAGAGGACTTAGATTATTTTGACAAAAGACATTGCATAGTTGAAAAAGGTGTTCAAAGGAGATAGACTAATCAATGTTTATCATCCCAATAGTTGTAATGAGATACTTAAATATATGTTCATCAAAGACTTTGGTGATCAAATCAGCATATTGTTCATTTGAATCTACTTTGATTAGCTTAATTAGATTTTTCTCATGAATATCTCTTATATGTCAATATTCTTTGTCTTTGAGCGCTTCACTGGATTTTCAGTAATGGAGATAGCACTATTATTGTCAATATGGATAGGAGTGCTCATGAAGTTGAATCCATAGTCTTGCATTTGATTCTGAATCCACAACAGCTGAGCACAGCAACTTGCAGCAGCAATGTATTCAGCTTCATTAGTAGATGTAGAGACACAAGATTGCTTCTTGCATTGCCATGAGATAATCCTTCCACCAAGAAATTGACATCCACCTGATATTGATTTCTTATTGATGTTGCAGCTACCATAGTCATTATCAGAATAACCATAAAGATTAAAATTGTTGTTCCTTGGATACCAAAGGCATAGTTTAGGTGTTCCTTTAAGATATCTAAGGATTCTCTTGGCAGCAACTAGGTGAGACATCTTTGGAGCAGCCTGATATCTTGAACAAATGCATGTGGCAAACATGATATCAGGTCTACTCGTAGTGAGATACATCAGAGACCCGATGATTACCCTATACTGATGATGATCAGTATCCTCCCCCTCAGAGTTAGGACAAAGATTGTAGTTTCTGGGTATGGGTGTCTTGGTTGGCTTACAATATTTGATATCAAATCTCTCTAAGATGTCAGATACATACTTAAATTGATTGATAAAGAACCCTTCCTTCATATGTTTTACTTGAATTCCAAGAAAGAAATCCATCTTTTCCATGGAACTCATCTCGAATTTCTTCTTCATGATTCTCTCAAAGTCTCTGCACGTTGTGTCATTTGGGAACCAAATATGATATCATTTACATTGACTTGGACGTGTAAAATGTCTTTCCCGGACTTCTTTATGAATAAAGTCTTGTTAATGGTGCCTCTAGTGTAGCTATTTTTCAAGAGAAATTGAGACAAAGTCTCATACCACGGCCTAGGTGCTTGGTGCGACCCATATTGACCTTTAACCAACTTGCACACATAGTTGGGGTGTTGTGGATCTTCAAATCCTGGAGGTTGAAACACATAGACCTCCCTATATATATCCTCATATAGAAAGGAACACTTGACATCAAGTTGGTAGACAGTAAAATTCTTGGATGCAGCATAAGCTAGAAAGATCCACATTGCCTCAAGTCTTGCAATTGCTGCAAAGACATCAGTGTAATTAATTCCTTCCTCTTGGGTGTATCCTTCAACTACCAGTCTTGCCTTATTCTCGATTATCAAGCATCTATCATCTCTCTTATTTCTGAAGACCCATTTGGTGCATATTGGTACTTGACCAGATGGTAGCGGATATAGGTTTTAAACCTCTTATCTTTTTAATTAAATCAATTCATCTTGAATTGATTCAACCCAGCTACTATCCTTTAAGGCTTCTTCTACTTTCTTGGGTTCCATCTGAGATAAAAAGCATGAGTACAAACAGGCATTCCCATTATGATTTTATCCTCTTATTCTCACACCTTTAGAGACTTCTCCTATGATGTTCTCAGCCAGATGAGTGTTGTGAATCCTGAGCCTGGGAATCACCTCCAGTTGTAAAGATAGATCCAAGTTGGACATATTTTGCTCAGGAGCTTGAACACTTGGACTGGCTGTTGTTTCAAACTCATTCAATGAGGACTGATTGAATGAATGGGAAACACCATCATCATCAATGGGCTATGAAGCAGCATTAATAGTTTCATGTTCCTTTAAGATGCTACTTCCATCAGCTTGGTGTTGTGTAATGTCACCAGATAAGTTTTGAGGCTCACTAGGTGGACCACTGGTTGAAGCTCCACTATCTCTTAAAATAGTTATGCTGTCAGATCTAAGATAATAGGAGCTTGATCTTCAGCTACACTTAGAGAACTTGAACAAGGTCTGGGTAACTCAAACAGTTGATCATCATCAGTCACTTTGAGCACCTGTTTCAGCTGAAACATTATCACAAGATGGATTAGAATAGTTGGGAAATAATTCTAAGTCAAAAATATGATCAAGGCCATTCCCCCTAACACAAGGAGTGTGCCAATTGACAACAATGTTGGATGATTCCTCAAATTGCTGATTTTTGATGTTATAAACTCTATAAGCAATATAGTTAGGGGAATATCCAACAAATATAGCATCATCCGACTTTTCAGCAAATTTTGCCAAATTGTCCTTTGAGTTAAGTATGGTACACTTGATGCCAAAGGACCTTAGAAAGCCAATCAACGGTGGCCTATTTTTCCATAGCTCATAAGGGGTTTTCCATATGGCTTAACTACAAGGACCCTGTGTTGCACATAGCATGCAGTGCTGACTGCCTCTGCCCAGAATGTTAGAGGCAACTTTGAATCAGCTAACATAGTCCGAGCAACCTTAATCAGTGTCTTGTTCCTCCTCTCACCAACACCATTTTGTTGAGCAATTCTGGAAGCACTGTATTGTCTGACAATCCTTTTTGAGTTATAGAATGAGTCAAGAACATGGTTCTTAAACTCAATCCCTTGATCACTTCTAATTACCTTAATCTTATGATCAATTTGTTTTTCAATTTTAAGAATAAAAGATTTTAACGTTTCAGTAGTTTCATCCTTAGTTCTTAAAAAGTATACCCATGTAAATCTTGTAAAATCATCAACAATCACAAGGCAGTATGATTTCCTTCCAATGCTCATTATACTTGTGGGACCAAATAGATGCATGTGCAATAAGTGTAATGGAGTGGTGATAGAGTTAACAACTTTGGATTTATGAGATGCTCTATGTTGCTTCCCTTTCAGGCATGCAACACAATTATCTTTGCAGAAAAATTCTTTTTTAGGCAAACCATGTACCAAGTTATTTTTAACCAATTCGTTCATGGTTTTAAAATTTACATGACATATACATTTATGCCATAGTGTTGACTTATCACCATCAGCTTTGGAAAGAAAGCATGATACTTCACCTAATGGGGAAACATTGTTCATATCTAGCTTGTACATATCCCTTTTCTTGGGAGATCTAAGAAGCACCAATTCCTGAGGAATGGTTATCCCTGATCTGAGGATAATCCATTCATGTTCTGTGAAAAGCATTTGATGCTTTTGATCACATAATTGAGAAACACTTAACATGTTGTGTTCAAGTTGTTTGACAAATTATACTTTGTCAACTTTTAACTTGCCATTGGATACACTCCCTCTGCCAGAAATATATCCTCCAGCCTCACCTCAAAATTGAACAGAACCTCCATCAAAATGTCGAAATTGTTGAAGGAGAGATCTATTCCCTTCGGAAGAAAGACTTTCTTCCGAAAGAAACCTTGCTTCTGAAACAAGCTTTCCCTTTTTCATCACTTGAAACATATGATAGGGTCCAAATGAGAAACCTTTCCTGACTCCTTATATTTTAACATTGTTTGCATAATGTGTGCTAGCAGGATTGTAGTAACAACCTTTAGCCATGTGGTTTTGCATACCACACATTAAGCAAGCAATGTTAGTCTTCTGGGAACTTGAAGATTGTTGTTTCTTGTTCTTCTTATCTTCATCAAAAATCTTTCCCTTTGTCTTCTGATCCTTTTGTAGGATAGGAGTGTTGGTACTACACACTTTTCCAGGATCAGAAGTTCCCACCACCTGGAATCCCAAATAAGATGAACACACCCTTTTGCTTTGGGTCAATCTCCAGCTTAGATTTATCCACTTTCTTGGTAGTTTTTCTGGCTACTTAGCCTGGCTTCTTCTGGCTTTGGTGGTTAGGGTTGGTCATCACTTGTAAGAGGGGTCTGGTTTACATGATTCTTCCCTGTGATGGTCTCCAAAGTTGTATCACTCTTTGACTCAAGGGAAGGTGGGTCAGCAGATGGAACCTCTTGCTCTTCAGTACCGCATCTTAGTTGTCTAATAAACTCATAAAAGTGTGGTGGAGCAATTTTATTGATTCCCAACAGACCTTTTTTTATAACAAAGTTTGGAGTGAGAGGGTGATGCAAGAATGGCTTGGAAGGTTTGCTCTAAGATAGCATGCTTCCTGGCTTGAGCCTCAGCTGTGACAAGCTGGGCTTGAGCCTTAGACAATTTGGATATTAAATCCTTGATTTGATTCTTGTAGTTTGTATGTTCATGTTTTAACAAGGACACGGTTTTCTCTAACTCATCAATTTTCTTTTGATAGTCAGATTCAGCCCTTTTAAATTCAAATTTTAAGATATTTAAAGACTTAATATCATATTAATTTCCATATTGTAGTCCTGATATAACTTAACCTTAGAAACACAAACTGGAGTACAGAGAAGTTCATATACCTTGGTATCATCTGTTCTGGCCATGAGTGTTTGTAGGGCTGGCAATTTCTGACACGGACCTATTAACACGACACGACATGACACTAAATTAACAGGTTTTGTGTTTAACCTTAACAGGTTTCTTGTCTTAAACAAATCAACATGCTATTACATGAAACAATTTGTGTCTTAACAGGTTAGATAACCTGTTAACCTGTTAAGACCTATTAATGACCTGTTTATAATTAAATAATTATATATATATATATGTA
>BJCM01111334.1:0-10929 GCA_018326385.1 Flaveria bidentis | reverse complement strand
ATGTATGTTCATGTAATGAAGTATAAAGGAAAGGGTTTTAATGAAAAGAGTATTTTCATATATATAAACTACTCAAGGTACTTTAATGCTTTTAAAAAAAAACTAGAACTCACTCAGCAACGCTGACTTTTATACATTTTCAGTTGGCAGGTAATTTGTTGCTGAGGATGGCACGTGGGGAAAGCTACTCGGCAGGGCAAGACTGACATCCATTCTTAATAGGAATCACTGTTGTTTTGTAATGCAGTTAAACTATTCTTTTGTGAACTGATTAAACCAAGGTGTATTACTTAACAACAACGTTTATAATGAGATGAATGGCTTTTGTTAAAATTAATTCCGCTGCTTAACTTGTAAGCTTATAATGTTTTATGTAATTACAATGGTAAATGACCAATTGTGAGGTCTCCGGGAACGGGGCCTTACAACAATCAACATAGATATTGAAATCGTCAACCAAATTGGGATCGTGATGGCTATGCAAAACCACCCATTCATAACAAAGTTGGGGGTCAACTATTTAATGGCATACCTGCCAATCTGGGAGCATAACATTATGTACTAGCATATGGTGTGGATAGCTATTTTCGTCCCACCATTGCTATCAATTCATCTCCTATAGTTTCACTAACATAAAGGGGGCGAACTTTTGAAGTCCGACCATAATGTTTGGGAATTCTACCTTATTTCCATGGTATGACAACTAAAGAACCCTACATACACATATCCAAATTTGAGGCTTCATGTAGTACTATGGGTGGTTAAGGTTTCTCACCGAATGAAGTTAAATTGGTCTTATTCCAATTCACACTTAAACATAAAGCCAAACAATGGTTCCTATCTCTACCATCTGCAAGTCTCCACACATGGGTGCAAATGCAACAACAATTCTTGGATGAATACTATACTTCTCAAAGGACAAGTGATGCAAGGCGAGCAATTCGAGGATTTACACAATAATCGAGTGAACAATTCCATGAAGCTTTTCATCGGTTTAAGGAAATACTAAGAACTTGTCCACATCATAGCATAGCTAAGTGGGCGTTGATTTTAGCTTTCTATGATGGATTATCATCGAAGGATGCAATAGATGTAAATTACACAAGTGAGAGAACATTTACCTTGAACTATAAAGATGATGATTGGGATATTATCAAAAGGATGAGTGTCTCTCCAAGAAGCGTGCACAATCAAGTCGAAGGTTGAGGGGGTCAAGTATGAAGATGGTGAATGATCATGTGGCGATGGATAGAATTGCAATCTTAGAACGAGAACTTGCAAGCCTCAAAGTTGGAAAGAGTGGTGTGGCGAACATATCTAATGAGTATAAAGTATGTGACATGTGCAATGACATTGCCAATACATTGGTCACATGCTACTTGAATTTGGAGAAGAGTGAAAGTGTACATCAATTACAAGGCTAACGGAAAGGAAGATATATGACATGAATTCCAATACTTATTATCCCGGTCTTAGAAATCACCCAAATCTTAGAAATGGTAACAATACTAACCAACTGAATTCTCCTTTTCAGGTATCAAATCAAGGAAGCAGCCAATAACAAGGCCGATGATAAAACTATAACCTAGGTGGTTACCAAAGGAACAATTACAATCAAGTGAGTTACCAACAAGGAGGTTAATACCAACAAAGAAATCAACAACAACAACAATAAACTTCTACAAGTAACAGTAATGACAACTTGAGGAAGTTGTTTTACAATAACATGTTTTAGCATATATAATAACATGTTTCTAAATCTGCCTTTGGCACCAACTTGAGGAAGTTGTTTTAGTGGGTCGAGTCAATCAACAACAACACAATGATAATTACATAGCTAATGCCACAATTCAACTTATTCTAAAAAGGCTCAAAACATGTAAAAATGATAATTACCTAGCATTGCAAAATAAGTTGGGAAGATATGTAATTAAGTTTTTAGCTCGGAAAGATATGTACTTTATTTTTTTAGAAATAAAAAATATGTAAAAATCCCTAATCGAAAAGTTTCATTAGTTTTTCCAATTTTATTTAAAATAATGAAAATTTGGAAGTGAAATTAAAATATTATTAAATTGATGTGTTTAATGCTATAAAGGAAAATCATTAAAGTCTTATGAATCAAAATTGAAATTAATTTCTACAAGAAGAAGATTTGAATTCCAGTTATTTGGGTTTGGGCACAGTCCGATCCAAACCGATTCCTCATTTGGTTCCAAACGGAGCCCTAATTTTTCTAAATGAAGAGAAAAGAAAGGTTTGTGGGAAATAGTTGAAAAAAAAAGGTTGTAGGTTGTCAAGATGCAAAAACAATACAAGGGAAAGTTGAGCAATCGTCCTCGTCAATCTCTTCTTATTCTTAGTCCCTTTCACCGGTGAAACGAACTCTTCATTTTGACCAGGAACCCTAGGTAATAACATCATTCGCTTTTCATTTTATTCTTTTTCATGCTTCGGTTATTTCGATTCACAACAGGTTTTCTGCTAATCGAATGATTGTATGGTGGTATGATATAAATTTATATCTAAAATATATGTTTCTGTATAGTTCCCTAAGTAGGGTTGCATATAATAGCTTCGCTCTGCAGTGCTTTTAAAAATTTTCAGAAATTCTAAAACTTTGCGTTATGGGTTATGGATTTTGCTCTCTTTAACTATGGTTTGTTTAACTACAATGTCCCCTCTTCTTTCGATATTTTCGTTTTCGCTTCTCAAAGTTGTAAATATTCGAATTTTGTCCTCTTTCAGCTATCTGTTTTGGGGGTTTCTGCTTAATTTCATCTCTAAGGCTGCTGGTGCACCAAACTTGTTTACAGATTATGGAGTTTGATTTGTTCAATTACATCACTGATTTGAATACATATTGATTGTTAAAATGACACAGTTTGGTGCACAATAGGCACTATAGGGAATAACTACGATAATTTGAATTTGGTGTCCTATAGAATCTGGATAGTACCCTTATTCCTCACATTTATTTTAAAATGAAATCTTGAGCATGGTGGTTGAATAATCGAATGTAGTTTTACTATCTATTTTCATCATTGTCTGCCATCTTAGTTTTTCATTGAGAACTATAGATACTTGCCTGGTTAAGCTCGTTATTTCTCTGCTTCTAATTTGGGCATCGTTTATGTGCTTATCATGTGTTCTCGGTGGGTTCATTCGAGCAACTTGCTTTTGGATATCAAATGAAAAGGTTTTGATGTGAATATAAATTGGTTTTTTGCAGTACAAGCTTAAGGCTTGTAATTTGGTATATCTGTTTTCTTGAGATGTCAGAAAAGAAAATTATAGCAATATGCCAGTCGGGTGGCGTGTTTCAGACTGAAAAAGATGGATCCATGTCATATACTGGTGGGGAGGCTTATGCTGTTGATCTTGATACAGAGACGAAATTAATTGATTTTAAACAAGATTTAGCAGAGACTTTTGGTTATAATGTTAATCACATGTTGATCAAATACTTCCTTCCTGGAAACAAGAAGACTCTTATCATGATATCTAAAGACAAAGACCTTAAACGCATGATTAACTTCTTTGCTAATGCTGATCAAGTGGATGTCTTTGTCGTGCCACATGATGGTGGCGTGGGAGCTCCAAATATCTCAAACATGCCTGCTAGTAGGTATCACAACTGTTCTTTTTTCTAATTTCTTTCCTTTTCATATATTGTGTTCAAGGGTGTCAAATTATGAGTTTTTGGTAAGGGAAAATGTCATAGAATAGTAACCAAGTTTCAAAAGTGTTCCAATTTGGTCACTCATGCATATTTTCTTACATTGGACTACTAAACCATCAAATCGAATCATCATCGAATTTTCTTATGTCAAGAAAGTAATGGAGGAGAATATGTTGGGGTCGGAACTTTTAATATATGAAATTATATTAAAACACAAAAAAACATGTTAATTATATTAAATAATTAAAAAAAAGTACCTTAATTTCTCGTCACCGTTCCACATCAGGATCAAAAAGAAGAGAAAATATATTTTCTAATTAAAACAAAAAGAAAAGCATGCTAAAACATATGTTAAGACTTATAATTTAAATAAAATATGAAAGCTAAGTGACTTAATTAGAACACGTTTTAAACTTGAGTTATCTTATTGGAACTTTTTTTCGAAAGTTGGTTACTATTTTACAAAGTTACTCCTTTTGGTAATCACCGTCTTACCAGCTTTAATAAAACTGATTATTTAAGGGAGGAGCAAAAGTGTTTGTTTACCTCTCACTTTAAGATGGATTAAATAAAATTTTTATTAATTTCTATTGCTAATATTATGAAAAATTAACAAGTAATGTACAAAAGATATTATAATTGTTAATTGAATTTTGTTGTCATGTTCTAATAGATATACTAGTAATATAAAAAGATGTTTTGCTCATTTTATTTGTTAGTTCCTCAAGTAATCACAGAAGCAATTCAAACATCATCTTCTTCAACCTGTTTGATTACCGCTGATTATCTGATTTTGATGATGTAATGTTACGTAATCATTTTCAGAACCCATATCCAAAAATCTGAATGCAGGTCCAGCAGGACAACAGCATCTGAAGTAATTGTTCTTGCATCTAGCCCTGTTGGAACAAGCGAAACAGGTAACCACCCAAACACAAATGAAACCGATTCACTTGATATTGTTATGGTGAATGAGGTCCCACCATTATCATTTGCATACGGTTCAAGTCGGGAAAAACAACACAATCAAGCTGCAATTCAGTGGGAAAACACAATCACTGGTGTGGGACAAAGATTTTCTAGTTTTGCTGAGTTTCATGAAGCTCTGCATAAATTTTCAATTGCCCATGGTTTTCGTTACAAATATAAAAAAAGTGATAGCCACCGAGTTAGTGTTAAATGCAAAGCTGAAGGCTGTCCATGGAGGGTATATGTTTCAAGATTACCAACCACCCATCTAATTCGGATTAAGAAAATGAATCCAGAACATATATGTAATGGAGTTGCTGCAAAAGCAGGTTATCGAGCCACAAAGGGTTGGGTTGGGAATATTATAAAGGAGAAGTTGCGGGCTTCTCCAAATTACAGACCAAAAGATATTGTTGCGGACATAAAACGGGAATATGGTGTCCAGTTGAATTACTCACAAGCATGGCGTGCAAAAGGAATTGCAAAAGAACAACTTCAAGGCTCTTACAAAGAAGCTTATTCTCAGTTACCTTTTTTTTGTCAGAAAATAATGGAAACGAATCCTGGTAGTTTAGCTGCATTTGATACAAAAGAGGATTCAAGTTTTCGTCGGTTATTTGTCTCATTTCATGCTTCTATTTCTGGCTTCCAACAAGGTTGTCGTCCTTTAATTTTTTTAGATGATATTCCTTTAGATGCAAAGTACCAAGGGACGTTATTAATAGCCACTGCTGCAGACGGTGATGATGGTGTTTTTCCATTGGCTCTTGCTGTAGTTGATGATGAAACCGATGATGGTAATTGGTTTTGGTTCTTGTCCAAATTGAAGTCAGCTGTCCCGATATCTCAACCACTTACAGTTGTTGCAAATTTCACAAAAGGGTTGAAAGATTCAATTGTTAATGTTTTTGGTGGAGAATGTTTCCATGCTTATTGTTTAAGGTACATTGCGGAAAAACTTAATGATGATTTAAAAGGTCGTTTTTCACATGAAGCCAGACGGCTCATGGTTCAAGATCTTTATGATGCTGCCTATGCACCAAAGCTTGAAGCTTTTGAACGTTATGCTCAAGATATTAAAGCTATTTCACCTGAAGCATATGATTGGGTACTCAATAGTGAGCCCCAACATTGGGCAAATGTGTTCTTTGATGGAACACGATATAATCATATGACATCTAATTTTGGACAATTATTTTATGATTGGGTATCAGATGCAGTTGAGCTACCAATAACACACATGATTGATGTCTTAAGGGGTAAATTGATGGAGTTGATTTATACAAGACGGGTTGATTCTAACAGATGGACTACAACTTTAACACCGACAATGGAAGAAAAGCTTAAAAATGAAGCTTCAAAAGCTCAATCACTTCAAGTGTTGCCTTCACAGAGCAGTATATTTGAGGTTCATGGTGACTCTGCTGAGATGGTTGACATTAGTCAATGGGATTGTAGCTGCAAAGGGTGGCAACTGACTGGACTACCATGCTGTCATGCCATTGCTGTTTTTGAGTGCATCGGTAGAAACGCGTATGATTTTTGTTCTAGATATTTTATGGCCGAGAGTTATAGGAAAACATATGCAGAGTCGATCCACCCTATACCTGATATTGAGGGTTCATTGGATGGTGAGGAAGTTCCGGTAATTGTTACACCACCTCCTGCTAAACGGCCTCCGGGAAAGCCTGGTAGGCGAGCCAAGTTAAAGCAGGCTGGGTCACTGGAGCTAATTAGAAGACAAATGCAGTGTAGCAAATGCAAGGGTTTAGGTCACAACAAAAAGACTTGCAAGTATGCTTTTGTCTGCTTTTTGAATTTATTATTGTTTGCCCATTTATTTATTAGATTTGCTTAGCTGAGTTGAGGCTGGTTGGCATGTGTTGTGTACAGAGAGGTGGTAGAGACACTTGAAGAATCAACAACTGGTGAAGTGTTGTCAATTCAGACGGATGAATAACAGCAGCAGTTCAAGCTTGTTAATGAGTGAATGAAGTCAAAGGGATCACAGATGACCGCAGGCACGATTTGAGAACCATGATGTTATTGACATCAAGTTGACGCAAGAGCCAATAGTCTAGCTTAGGTAATCATAAAGTGGATGAAACTACTCGTCTTGATGGTTCTCGACTAAACGTCTTCACCATAAGTTTGAGGGTAATCTTGATTAGCCAATCTAACTTTCTGTTTATAGTATCTTCTTGGTGAAGCCCTGACATAATGCATTCAAATTTTGGATTTGTTATTTGATTACAGTAATAATTGATGTTTGAATGTCTTGTGGGGACTCAATTGTCATTTGGTTCGTATTTTGCAATAGTTTGGAGGGTTAGTTTATACTTCTTACGAGCCAAAAGCCACCAGTTGGCTTCACCTAGTTAGTTGGGTTCACACTGAGCTAATCGAACGAACACACTTACATATATTTAAGACCTAGTTGTAGAGATATGCAAGGTGCATTTTAGTGTGAATGAATAAATAGAACAAGATAAAGAAAACATGTATCTTGTAGAAAATAACCTACTAAAAGAAAATTCAACCGGAAATATAAAAATACAATGAAAGTAGCAAATATTTATTTTAGAGTCCTTTACTTTTCTAGAGAGATGGATCTTGAAGCAACCGATAAAATTATTCATTTGTGATTTTAGAGCATGAGTTCATGCTGTTGGAAAGAATTCACCACATGAAAGTATGGTGTAAAGTTACGTACATGTAAATAAAATAGGAGCTAAATCAAGCATGGATGCATCTATTTTTTGTTTCTTTATTCATGTAAAATGATCATCATATTTATTAAATTTTAGTCATGTACGAGTATAAACATATTTATCAACATAATATCCATACCAATGTTTGAGAAAAATCACAAAACATAACATAGAAGTAACTTTGATATTAATGCGTTGGAGTTTAGTCTAATTAGTTGTGAGTTAGCTTCTAGTTGAACTTGTATATACATTTAACCAAATGACTTTGGATCAACTTGTTGGATTCATAAGTTAATCTTTTTAACATGTTTATTTTCATAAACCAAAAAAACATGTTTTAAGGTGAGCATAAACTGATTTGTATTTTATATGAAAACTCAAAAATAAAAAACGAAGCATAACTTTTTTTTAACGGCAAATGTACGACCCTGCTTCGAAGGATAGATGTTATCTTAATCGGGCCCACCTATCCGTTTTCCAGCCGGGACCGCACCCCCAACCCCCTCAGCAGAAAACTCATTCCTGAGAAAACCTTCTAGCTCAACTCTGAGCATTTTTGCTCACAGTGACACTTGAACCCATGACATCCCCCTTATTTACATGTCATGGGAACGCCCGCGTGTTGCGGCTTTAAGGTTGTTGCACGATTTTCTTGGAAATTCGATTTTAATTAGTATCGGCTCGATGCGTAATGACGTAAATTAAAAAATCAAAATATAATTATTGAAAAAATTGAATGAAAGAAAACAATTACGTATATTATAAAAGTTTTTAAGACAACTATATCATCCCACAAGATTAGTGAAATTGTGGGTGGTATTTATGGTTGAAAATAACTTATTACCTAGATTTTGTTTGAGGGAAGGGGGGCTCGTTTTATGTATGATAGAGTTTTATGAATGTTTGTTAGAAATTTATGATCATGACAAGCAACTTTCGGTAGTGATTTGCATAGACCGGAAAAAAATAATGGAGAAATTATCACCACAAATTACCACGGCAAGGGAAATGGAAGAGAGATTAGTGCTCAATCGCAATGAGTGAACGGTATTGAAAGTAAATAGCGGTTTTGATTGGGCACGTGTATATGTTTTAGCATTTGTATTATAAACATCATATGTTATACTTTATTGTAAGGGTATAAATAGAATAACATGATTAGTTTTTTTTTTGAAATTTAAGCATGACTTTTCATATGAGTATCTTAATTCATATGTAAAATTATCATTCTATCATTCTTTCACTTTTACAATAAAAGATATAAATAAATATTAAAAATATTAAACTCACAACTTGCCCCCTAGAAAAATATTAGTATTATAATTATTATAAATATAAAGATATATATAAGTTATATACTTAAATATTTAAATTAAATAATACTTAATTTAAATAGCATTCAGTTATAAATATTATTAGTAAATATAAATTTAAATCTCAATTTATAGTATAATAAAAAGTTAATTTTAATTTTGCTCCCTAAGATTTAACTAAAATAACTATTTTCCTCCAAAAAATTAAAAACATTAATTTACTTTCAAAAGTTTCATATGTTGTTATAATTTCATTCTAAAAGTTTTGTTATTTTGGATAAAGTTAAAACAACTAATGAAATTCTGGACTGAAATTGTAACACATTATGAAAATTTTAGAGGTAAATTGATATTTTTAATCTTTTCGAGGAAAATGGTTATTTTTAACAAACTTCAATGAGTAAATTGAAATTCGAATAAAATATAATAAAGTGAAATAAATATTATCATATTATTAAATAATGTATTAATAATATTTATTAAATACATGAAAGAGACAACGGAAAAAATATCAATATATATAAAACTTAATGAATAAGTTTACCAAAATGCCCTTAAAGTGTTTTAAAAGTTTAAGCAATTCGTTATACTACCCCCCTTAAATGCCTTGCATTGTTGCTTTCAAACTTGTATAATTGATAAAATTACATCTTTATCCAAACAAATATATTATATAATAGTATAGATATAAGTATGTAAATAAAATAATACTTAATTTAAATAGTATTTAGTTATAATATATGATTAGTAACTATAAATTTAAATGTCAGTTTATATTACTATAAACTAATGGGTAACCCGCACGTTGCGACAAGATGAACAATTACAAGTCTTTACTTGCTATTTTTTACTTAATTTATCAATTATTTTGTTTTATGGTTTAAATATTTTATACGGCTTATGATACTTATCATATCTTAGAACTAAAACATTGCTTCAAAACTAATTAGCATTAACATGAGTAGTTGAATGACTCAACTCTTAAGTAAACATAAGGATTGAATATGATTAAAATTTAACAAATATTTTGAAAAAAATTCACACTTGCATTGAATTGATACAAAGATGAAAAAAATTATTATGAAATTCGATATGAAATATAGATATATTAATAGAAAACCATATGATACAATTCTTTAAAGTAGAACAAGGGCATGACATAAAATTTTCTTATGATATTAGAGATTAAAGCTTGCAATCCTTTATATGCCATCTTAAAATTATTGAAAAATTACAATATTGTCTTAAAGAGATGTTTTTATAGATAGTAATGAATAATAGATGATATAGATATAGATTATTATCATAATCATTATTATAAAAGTATTTTGTAATTATATAGTTAAGTATTTAAATAAGATAATTCTTATTTATAAAATTTATTATTATTATTACTATTATTATAATAATAATAATAAAAGTATTTATAAGATAATACTTATTTATATATTTAAATGTTAATTTAAAATATCATAAATAATATAATATTTATTTTAGTGAATTAAATAATCTCATAATATTAAATTATGTATTAATAATATGCATTAATCAATGTACTAATTACAAAAAGTTTATTAATGAGGGGCAAAGTAGGAATGGATGCATGGAGCACTTGTACTCAGTGGTGGAGCTTGAACATTCCCGTGGGAGGGGGAGGGAGGGCGAACTTAATATTTATATAAAAATTTAACATTACTGGAACGGAAGTTTACACTACCGAACTAAAATTTAGCACTACCAACAAAAAAAAAACAGTTTACAAGCTTTTTTGGGGTCAAAATTAAAAATATTATATAAAGCACTTGTAATTTATGCATAAAATGTTATATATGTGTTTTGTACTTTGAATGTAATTATCATCTTATCCTTCGAATATGTATTATATAGAAGTATAGATTTGTGTAAGGCCCCGTTCCCGGGACGCTTACAGCCGGTAAATCATCGCACATAATTGAGCCGTTTATCTACTTTGATATCCTCCAGTGGAACAATCATGTCTTCATCAGCTAAGCACTTTCTCAGATGAGATACATGGAATGTCGGGTGAATTCCACTTAACTCTTCTGGTAACTCCAGTCTATAGGCCACCTCTCCTACTTGTGCAACGATTTGGAAAGGGCCTATGTATCTCAGGCTCAACTTGCCCCACTTTCAGAAACGAATGATACCCTTCCATGGTGAGACCTTCAACATAACCCGGTCACCCACCTGGAACTCAATCGGTCTGCGTCGTTTATCGGCATACGACTTCTGT
>BJCM01111331.1:0-25192 GCA_018326385.1 Flaveria bidentis | reverse complement strand
TCGTACGAATGAAGCTGATTCGTACGAATGAAGGTTGATTCGTGTGAATGGAGTGTTGAGTCGAGCGTCAGGTCCTGTCGTGTGATTGAAGATACTGTGCGTGTGAATTTCCTTCTTGAATGTTGTGTGATGATAAGGTAACATCAACACAATTGTCATTGCTCGACCACAAAATTAAAGTCAACGCTATCAAGGCTATAAATACTATTCCAAATCAAATCAACCTAACATTTTACAGTTACCAACAACCGATTTGTGACTACTAATATTTAACAAATACTTCTCTTATAATAATGGATCTTTTACACAACATCACCGGCAATGGTGACGGTTTCTAGTACTTGGATCTACATAAGATCTAATACGTGTGTCAGCTTGTGTGTGCTACACGTGACCGAACCGATACAACCCGAACCGACTAAACATTACTATTTGCTTTATACATATCATTAATGCTTAACGATAACTGTCAATAGGTGTTTGACTGTTCTTTGCATACAACATTTGGAAACTTTGATCATTCATACTTACCACTTAACAAGTGAGTTTCGTGGCCCCTTTTTATGCTTATACAACTTTTCAATCATTTACAAACATGGGGGGAAAAGTATGCTCACCCGTTTTCTATGCTGTACAACTTACATACAATTTACATACTTGGAATCAACGTGATACCGTTTTGTGAGTACTTATCTGATACATGTTTGGGTCTGCTGTGTGGTTCTTTCTTTACAACCATTTAATTCTAGTGTGGGAACCGACAGATAGGTATTGGTAGTACTACCAGGTTGACACCCTCACCCTTTTTGGTTGGTATACTAGTTAGTACCAACCGTAGCCAGGAACGGGCCTTGGGTGAATATATTCCGACAAGATTCTTTGTGTACGTCGTTAGGTTTGGTTGTAAAGCTCATGTCATGTGATTTTGCTTGCTTATTACTGTATTCACGGTATTCCGCAACAACTATTATACAACATCAATTACTTATTTACATTTAAACCTGCGAGCTCACCATCAATTTTGTTGACCATTTTGAGCATATATTTTCAGGTGATCATGCTAATTGAAGATCTAGGTGTGTTGCCTTAGTGGAGACCCTAGAATGCATTTTGAGACTAAACATTGTCCTTTGAAACTTTGTTGTAGTTTGCTTTAAACAACATTATACTTTTGTAACTTGTTCCCCGGTTGTGGGAATTACATACAATGTTATCATCTTTGTTTATGTGAATCATTTAACATGTTTATGCTTATGGCTATGTTGTCATGAATATTGATTAAACACGACACAAGTCCCCTTGTTGTCGGGTGTCGTCATGACACGCTTGTCATCATTATTATATTGCATCTCTATCGCTTACCATGTGTTATGACGATCCCGTCTCGTTACATCCCCTTGTTTTCGCTCTTAGCGGGGGTGTGACAAACATTGACCTAATCATCACCAAAAGTTACAAGTAATATGTCAAAGTATGCTAAGCTTCATCTAATCTAAGTGATAAAGAGTGTTTAGCCCATGAGGCTTATAAAAACCACAACCAAGCTCATGACAATGGAAGAAAACATGTTGATCTAGAGATTTTCAAACCAAAGATGAGTAGAGGTGGGTTGTGTGGAGTTGAATCTTCCTTTGAAATGTTTGATCTACAACCTAGCTTGAACTCTTAGAAGAACTCCTTCAAAGTTGCCACAAGAATGGAGAAAAACTAGGGTTTTATCTCTCAAATTTGTCTCTTCCAAAATGAAGAAGAAGAAGGGCTTAAAAGGGGGCCTGATGGTGTTATGCGCATGACAAAATTAGTCATGACCATAATGCGCAGGAAATAAGGGCCTGATGCATGTTATGGCCCTGACAGAATCAGTCATGACCATAACAACCTCTAAACTTCCAAAATCTTCATGCATTTCTTGTCTTTTTCTTTTGAAATCATCAAGCAACCATCCAAAACTACAAAATCTAAATTAATCATAATTAAGTATAGATAAAGATGAATTTATAACAAAAAACACTTAAGATGGGTAAAGATATGCATTATTAACATGTATAATTATTTACATATCATATATATAAAACAATGATGATTCATAAGAAAACCATAACTTATATTAACAATTAACGAAAGCCATTTTTAGAGCATATTTTTTTCTATTCATTTGGGGCCTTAAATTTTCTGGTTATTAAATGTAACCTACTTTGCCATAGATTATGTATATGGGAAAAGTTTACGGTACAAACTAAAAAAAATTCGTGCAAAATGTATGAAGGGTTAGATTTTGGAAATATCCAACATTGTTTTTTTTTTTTTCAAATTCTCTGCTTTTTTAAACGTATATAACTTTTTTATGTGATGTTACTAGGTTAAAAACCCATGTAATACATGGGTGGAATAAAATTTAACATGTTAAAATTTTTTAAATGTTTGTTATCTTACATGTTATTACTTATTAGTCCATTGATGAAACTAAAAATAATAAATATTACAGAAATTATAAATAAAAATAATAAAAAATAAAAATTATTTAATATTATATTTTAAGATAAGACATAACATAACTCATATGGTTTAGTATGTTCTAATATATTATTTTAATAAAAACATTAATAATTAAATATTTTGTAGTATAGTTAACATATTTAAACTTCTTTTATTATAATAGATAAATTTTAGCATTTTATTTTCTTTAAAATGAGTATAGTATTGCTATACTTAAAAAAACATATTTTATAAAACGTGTATGTGTTGTGCGTATAACTTGCGTGATTATTAATTGCGTAATTACAAACATAACTTGCGTAATTATCATACAACTTGCGTAATTATGAATATAACTCGCGTAACTATTTTTTATAACGTGACTAATTTTTCTTTGTGTAATAATAAATACAACTTGTACAATAATAGATGTAACTTGCGTAAATTAAGAATATAACTCACGTAATCATATACATTTTATATGTATTTATAGCGCAGACAAAACTACCACTCGATCAAAATACATCTCGTACGAAAATTACACTTTATAAGATAACCGTTGTCACCGTGAGTAAGGTGAGGAAAACAAAAAAAGAAATTAATAACAAAGAAACAAAGTAAAAGGGGTGTGGGTGTGTACCAAAATTTGTTGTGTTGTGTGGAAAGTTGAGTGTTGAAGTAATGAGGAAATTGAGATGGGTGAGGGACGACGATGGGTTGTGGGATTTGGACGTTTCGACTCCGGCCACCGTCGCCGGCGTCGCCCGACCCGTACCCGGCGACCCGATCCCATCGGTCCTCGGGTTGTCCAGAGGGACCCGTCTTTCAAGACCCAAACAAGTGGACTTCTTCCAGCGGTTCATGTTTATGCCCTTTATCCCTTCTTACTCAATTCGTACTCCTCATGCTCAAGGAACCACTGGTTTCACTCTTCAACGTGTTTTCTCCTTACCCACTTTCGCCCTTGATCGCTGGTAATTTCTGCTTTCAATTGACCTCTAGTTTGTGGGTATACGTGCAATTTGGATCTTGATTGAACATTAAAAGTTATTTTTAATGGTTTATGGGGCTTTTAATTGGGTAACAGGTTGTTTGTTAGCATCTGAAAATGGTTATCTATCATTTAATGGTTCAGTTTGTTTCGCGACCAAATATCTGAATGGTTAAGTCATTTGTCTTTGAATGGTTAAGCATTATACTATGTTGAAAGGTTATGAGGTCTAATGCTGAATGGTTAGAACCTCTTATCTGAATTGGTCAGTTATTTGCCTTTGAATAGTTAAGCGATATACTAGCTCTTAATGGTTCAGTCTTCTTAATGGTTTAGCACTTAATGGTTCCGACCTCTTATTGATTCAACATTTAATCATTTAGAAATTGTTAAACAACCCCTAATCAGGCCTTCAATGGCTCAACACAAGGTTACCGAACAACCTCTAAGGGAGCGCTTGTTTGGATAATGGAATTGAATGAAATGGAATTGAGAAACTAATATAATTTTTAAGTAAAATTATGTTTGAGTGAATAATGAAATGTAAAACCCAAGGGAATGTTTAACCTCAATTCCCTTAGTTGTGGGATTTCAAAATCCTTCCATCTAAAGAGAGAATTTGAAATCCCACAACCAAGGGAACTGAAGTAAAATATTCATTTGGGTTTTACATTTTATTAACCACTCAAACATAATTTTACTTGAAAATTATACTAGTTTCTCAATTCCATTCCATTCTTCCAACCAAACGCTCCCTAAGTGTATGGTAAGGCTGGCACCCGGTGCGCCCTTTTAGAGTTGCTGATTCAAACTTGTTATCTGATTCATATTATACAATGTGATCTTATAATGTGTTTTGTTAAAGCATAAGCATATTGAAACACAAACCCTTTTGTTACTTGTTACAGCCCCTGATTCCATTAATGCTGATTATCTGATTTGATTATTTCAAAAGGGAGAAGTATTAAGCTAGTGATTCTTCTTGTCAATGTATGTGGATGGTTTTTCGCTATGGCTTATGAGAGCATGAGTATTTTGGAATCATGAATCACATTTCACATCTTTGTTTCTTTTTGAACTGATTACAAACTCGATGCAGGTTTGGAACAGTTCTTGGTCAGTTTAATCTACAAAAGTTGGTGTCAAGTATCAAGAAAAATGGGTTCAGGCAACCTACTCCTCAATCTCCATGGTTCCAAAGCATTGCTAGACATCTCAGTGATAAGTCCTTGTACGCGATTGATTTCTGCTCTGAATTCTTCCTAACACCTGATGATTCTCTTCTTCTGAGCTTTGAATCTTACGGTGATGATGACTACAAGACGCCTCGGAAAAAAACAGTTTTTCATCACAAGGCAAGGATGCCATGTAATGTGAAACCTTAATCTTGCTTATTTTGTTTATCCAACTGCTACTCATGAGAATGTCCTTTACTTGTTTCGGTTCTTAGTATTATACATTGTTGCCTGCTTATCTTACATGTCAATAACAAGTCACATTATAGTAAGGGTGATCTATATTTGTTCTATGTTGATAGGTGGTCAGTCTTTTGGCATGTTTTGGATGCATAGTCCCCTAATATTAATATACTTGCTTAATCTTCGTTCTTTCATTTCCCAATATCATTAATGCTCATTTGATGAGTAATAGCTGGATTCATGTTTGGCTTAGTGGAACACTAGAAATGAATGAAAAATTCGGTTAGCTTCAAAGGGTCATAACTCTTTTGGTCTGAGTGCAATCACAGGTTCTGTGAATAGTCCACAGAAATTACGCAAGTGGCCATTGATGGTTTGCTGTGGCCATCAGGCCTGAAATCTTCATTTGGGTTCTGATTCTTAAATCCAACGTGTTTCTTGGTTTTTTATTTTTCATTTCTTTTTCTGATTTTGTATATATTATGTGAAATTAGTGGTCTCCATCAATCGGACACTTAAGTAGTGATTTTTAGTTGTTTAGGATTTCTTTTTGAATTATGATTTTTTGGTGGAAACTATCAAATCATAATCTTCATGGTGGATGTTCCTTTCTATGTTCAAAACTATTCTGCAATATTATAATTCTCTCTTAAAACCTGTGTATAAATTTGAGTTTGCTGCTGTGATGTTCAGTGTTGGCAATCAGTTTACAGTGTAACTTTGAGCATTTTACGATGAATCTTGATACACTTAAAATTTAGGTCATAAACCTTGACTAGGATCTGATGTGGTCTTGCTGATTCTGAATATTGTTCTACAAATTGACCTTTTTTATTGGTTTTGGGCTTTCACTTAATTCACCTGAAGTGTAAGATACTACCATTGTTTCTTGCAGTTCCCAAATCATAATCTAACTCTAGAAGCCGCTTCTCCTGGACTTTTTATTGACAAGGATGGGACGTTTTGGGATGTCCCGTTGACCATGGCCATGGATCTGGCATCTGTGGCTTCTTCTGATAGTGGCCCAAGTTACCACGTTTGCATCAACCATAACTCTGGACCACCAAAAAAATTTGGAAGCAATCAAAACGATGCAATGGTTGCCTCTTTACAGCCTGGTTTGTCCGCAACAGCTGCTTTTTCTTTCAGAAATAATATTGACATATGGAGAAGTGAAGCACCGAAGTTGAAGATGGTGCAACCATACGACATATTCCTCTCCAATCCTCATGTTTCAGCAACAGGAATCATTGGTAATCAATGCCAACATGTTAAGTTGCTGTTTCGTTTTAACAAATTTAATGTTTTTTTATATGCTGTCATGCAGGAGGTGTGATGACGGCATGTTTCGGAGAAAACTCAGTTAGAGCGCCACCTGGTGATAGTTTGAATGAAGGATTTGGTCTTGGTGTGAGGAGGGGAAAGTGTGCTATTTTAGCTGATTCATTTGCAACAGTGTCACTATCTGCACAGCTCGGAACTTTCCAGAAGATGTTCCTTGATCTAACTCGTATTCAGGCCCTCCTGGATTTCCCCTCTGGTTCGACTTTTTTCTCAGGTGCTGCTCGTTTGGCAACAGATGCATACAATTCCCAAGAACCTAATCTAGAAGCAGTTCAGAAAATCTGTCCAAATACCACACTTTCGTTTCAGCAGCAGGTACATACTGTAATATTTATATGACATTTGTTATTGTTATTTGATTTTTGCATATCTATTCTCTAACTTAAAGGGAATATATGGGCCCAGAAATCACCAGCCGAACGAGTATGTTGAGCTAACACGAAGAAAAGATAAAACAAAATGCCCTTTTTGATCAACCCATGATTGACACTATATTAATCTGAATAATCGATTCCATACTGATTACATGCCATGCGAGTAACTTAAAAAGCCAACAAAAGTACCAAACTAATCCTAAACTGAGTCAAACTCTAACTAATATAAACCCCAAAATTAAATAACATAAAACTCCAACTATCTTAATTAAACTAAGAAATCATACCAAGTAAATAATACATTAAGACTCATGATCATACTAAAACACCTCCTAAAAACTTGTTGAATTTCAGCTGCCTGACAATCAAAAACTCAACCCATTCAAAATTTCAATCTTTCACACATGAATAAACAAAGATTAATTCCAACAAAAATGTCACTAGTAACCAAGGGTGGGGAATAGGAATAATATAAAGTGTTAGGTTTAAGGGTGTGGGTCTTATTCTTTCAGTAATATTGTGTTGGTTTTAAAAAGCAAGAAGTGCACAGAGGCGACAAGGTCTAAAACCAAAGCGCGAAGCGCAAAAGCGTTTATATAGTTTTTTTAATGTGTAAATTACATATATGTATAACCTTTTTAGCAACATCTATAGCACTTTGAAGCAAAAACACATCCCCGTACAAGAAGCGCGCCTTTGAGGGATTTTTACCAGAAAATCATGCTTTTCTTGCGCTTCTTGTACAACATGCGCCTTTTGTTACAAAAGCCCCAACCCTCGCCTGAAGAGTCGCTTTGCGCCTAGGCACGCCTAATAAAACCAAGAATATTGCACCCGGCTGAAGTCCAGTGAAAGTAATGTTCTTTCAATCATTAAATTTGGATGGAATGGTCGTTCAATTTCTACCCATGGCTACTTGGGGTTCTGATTCTGTCCTCTTCTGCATATGTTGCTAGTAAACACAACTTGTAGTTGGTTATTTTTCTGTGGTAGTAAGTAGTAACCCACCTTTTAGCTTTCAAGATTGTCTCCAACTTTTAATTTGCTACATGTGAAAGTTAAGTTTTTGTGTCACAACATTTAATGTGATTATCAAGAAAGCTTTGTGCTCATTTTTATCTTCAACATGATGATGCACAATTTTTTCCCATACGTGATGCATAAACACATTATGCATGACAGCAAGTTACAAATGTTCAATATATCTTTCTTTTATGCTTCGATTCGGCCAATTTTTACAATTGTTCCACCAAGGCCCCTAAAACTTTCTTTTTTTTCTGAAGATTCAATCAATCAAGTTTCCATTTTGTATTTATCTGTTACACTTGAATGATGATTTTGATTTGGTGCAGCTTGTTGGACCTTTTAGCTTCAGGGTGGATTCTGGAGTAGAATTGGATTTCAAAAAAGATGACAATAACAAGTTTTTGAAAGTAAAGGATCCTGTATTTGCAGTAGAATACGCATTACAAGTTCTTGGTTCTGCAAAAGCTGTTGCATGGTACTCCCCGAGGCAGCAAGAGTTCATGATCGAGCTTCGTTTTTTCGAGACCTGAATCATATTATGTTTCTTGTTTTCAGTCAGTTGTTTAGTACATGCCTAGTTCGCTGTATCACCACTCTAACCAGAAAAAATATATTCTTATTAAAGTCGATCAGCGGCCTTATATGAGATATCTTGACCATTGGATGTTTATATGACACGGTGATGGTGCGCATTGATAAAATGGCGATTTTAGTTTCTATTTAGATGTTTCCCTGATGTTTGCTGCTTTCGCAACAGAGAAAATGATCCCATTTTTCTTGCTTAATCTGTTGTTGCTGCCTTCGACTAGATCAGGAACCTGTGAATTCACCGGCAGAACCAATATGTGTAGCAAACAGAAAGAAAATATGAAACATGAGGTTTGTTTTGATCAACACATAATAATCAACACTTTATTAGTCTAAAATTCTGAATAATCGACTGCATACTAATTATATACCATGGGACTGGTTGAATAGCCAACAAAACTAAATCTAAATCACTCAAATCTAACTTAGATAAAGACTAAAAATGAATAAGATAAAACTCCAACTAACTTAATTAAACTATGATACCAATTAAATAATAAATAAAGACTTGTAATCATACTAAAACACCTTCTAAAAGCTTGTTGAATTTCAGCTGCCAGAAAATAAGAAACTCAATCCATTCAGTTTTTCAAACATTAACACATTAATAAACAAAGATTAATTCCAACAATAATGTTACTAAACAGTAACCAAGGGTGTGATTGTTAGTTGGATTGAAGGTTCAGACTAACGGTCAAGGTTATTATTCTGTTAGTTATTTTGCATCGAGATAAAGTTCAATGTTCTTTTAATAAAAAAATGTGGATGAAATGGTTTTTCAGTTTCTTAATCCATGATTACCTGGGGTTCTGACTATGTCATCCTAACATTGAGCATTTTAAGACAACTATCTGATCTAACTATATTAAACTTAAAACTAAATCTAAATGAGACTAAAACACATTTACTGTTCATTAACAGTAGTCCTCCCTGTCTACTATTTATACCAAAGAGGAAAAGAGTGATAGAGAGTTCAAGAAAAAAACATTTTACTAAAGACAAGATCATTAACTAAATAACAAAATCTAAAGAAAAAGAAAAGACAATTGTTGTCGAAAAAGACGAAGTTCCAACCGAGTTAACTCTGTTATTGCTGAATTGAACATGAGCTATCAATTGTTTTTGCCTTAACACTCATATTTTAAAACACTAAAATCAACAAAAATATCAGAGTTTTACGTGCAAAAATCCAAGTCTCTAAGAATTTTCAATGATAGAATATTCCTAAGAGTTTTCTTGTTTATTTATTCATATAAAAGTATTTAGAGTTAATTACTTGGATGGTAAAACTTTGCACAAACGTTATGGGTGATTGTCAAGGATGGGCTTAACTTTTCTAATTGAGTGAGATTAAGATGACCATACTACCTCTCCTTTTAAACAAATAAACAACAAGTCAAGGATCAGCGGTGTTACGTTTATGCAAAGTTTTAGACCATCCTATATATTTATTCATATACAATTATTTAGAGTTAATTACATGGATGGTCCTTGTGATTTGACCATATTGCAACTTTAATCCCCAAATTTGAGAAATTACATATGTAGTTTAAACTTTGTACAAATGTTATGGGTGATCCTTGACTTGGATGGCCGTTAAATTTTCTAATTGAGTGGGATTAAAAATGACCATACTACCTCTCTTTTTAAACAAATAAACAACAAGTCAAGGATCAGCGGTGTTACGTTTGTACAAAGTTTTAGACCATCAGGTAATTTCTTAAACTTGGAGACTAAAGTTGCAATATGGGCAAACCAAAGTTCTAAAATTGTAAAAGATGAGGCACTAGTTTGTTCGGAATGCCTCAAAAGCTATCAAGGCATCAAACTAGGGGGTTGTTCCAAAACTTAACCGGATAAAAGGGAAAATATGCATGGGTCAGTGGTGTCGAACCGGCTTAAACGCGATCAGTCTTGTCGGTTTTTGACATTTTTCCCAACTTGCTTTGACATGTTTTTGATAATCAAAATAATTATTATCTTTAAAAATGTTCCCAACTTGATTTGACATCTTTTCTTGACTCACGATTTCACCTGTCTTGTCGGTTTTTGTTCTCGCCTTGATTTTCACATCTCAAATTGTAGACATGTTCTATTATAACCATGGCTTAAAAACAACCGAAAATATATAATAAAAGATTACAAACTGAAAAAGTAATGGTATTCAACCAAACAAAATAACACACGAGGTAAAAGGCTTGGTTTACGGTTTAAACATCATAATCATTAAAAACAATAGGAAGCAACTTTTACCAACAAAGATAAACCATATTGCTAATTATAAAATAAGTTGCTATTTGTAATAGAGTTTCAAGTTTTAAATTAAGTTTGAACTTTATCCGGTTTAATTACTTTTAAACTACTAGGTTTTAAGAATATTATAAAAGCGGTTCTAATACATTGTTTGGCCATTGTTGACAGTTTTTAAAGTTTGTTTATTACATCAGAAAACATAAAATCACAAAACCATCTTTGATCATATCAATAATGCACACGTGAACTACAGTTGCTAGATAAAAGAAACCTTGAGAAGAAGATAACAAAGTTTAAACCTTTTACCTTGATCTTGTTGGAAATGATCGGATGACCTTTACTAATGACTGAGGTTGCTAGCCTGTACGTAGATCACCCGATAACCAAACACCTTTGGTTAATCTTGCATGAAAACACCTAGGATCAAGTGTGTATCAACGAACACCGGAGACTCTCTGTGTATTTTTTGATATTTTATGACTAAATATACAATACGAGTAAACCACATGGACCATCCGTTTTATTAACTTTTTTTAAAAGGATGAGTAAGTATGGTGAGTGAAGGAATAAGAGGAGAGTGTGATTGTGTGAAATAGGCATCAACTATGTAGGGTGATGTTTGAAAAGGTAATGATTGGTAGTTTTAACCAAATGCATGTAAAGTTATAAACTCAACAAACTGATAAATGACAAATCTAACACCATTACGTTTACATTATATGTCATCGATCATGCATATGATCATTTCTTAACAAACAATTACTTAAAGGTTCCATTGAATTGCATTTCATGTCATTTTTCATCAAGACATGATACTCATACTAGAAATCAAAACATAAAAAAAAACAACGCTTAATGACAGATGCATGAGTAATCTCTCCCCACCCCTACCCGGGATTGGAGCACCAACCGGACCTGCAATCAAACATATATATATATATATATATTATTTCCGTATGAAGTCGGGGTCTTAAAGGAGCAATATATATACTTTGAAATATAATAAAGGTCTGTTCTCGCCCTACCCCTCCCAAGACCTGACTCGCAGTTTTACTGTAGAGTGAGATTTAGGGTTCGTTAATTTGTTTGATTGTTATTTATTAGGGTTCATTAATTTGTTTGTTTGTTATTTGTTATTTTTGTAGGTCAAAGGATTAATCTTGTCATACTTTTGTTTTGTAGATCATAAATCTATAATGTTATTATTCCAAAACATTTTGCTTAACTAAACGTAACTTATATATTTATACAAGAATTAAATTTGATTTTGCTACCTAAGATTTGATAAAAATAACATTTTTCTCTAAAAAATTTATAAATATCACTTTTAGTTCTAAAGCTTAATTATTTGTTTCAATTTTAGTCTAAATATTTCATATTTTTATATGAAACATAAATGTATGATAAAGTGGAATTGAAACAACTACTGATACTTCTAGATGTAAGTATACTGTTATAATCTTTTGAAAAAATAATAATTATTTTTAGAGCACTAAAATTAAATTTAACTGTTTATACAACTGGAACTTTTCTCTCTTTAAATTTGTAATTTTTTAATGAAAACAAGCAATGCAGGTTTTATGCGTTCAAAATCAACTTTAACAAACACAATTTATTTGTTACATTTTACTTTTAGCTTCCCGTTAAACATTAACAGACAAAATATAAGATATTTAAAGTTTGTTAACATTACCACATTGTCTTGTTGAGTTAACCGTTGGTGAGCAAATGCACAACATTCCTTCCGATTCAACATCAAACCCACAAGTTCCACCGGATCTCCGGCAGCGATCGCACCCCGTATCGGGCACACTATACGACAGCTTGACCCCGTAGGACCAATCCACTGGCTTCTCGTCCTTGAGCTTATCAACATCGTAAAAGCTCGTATAATGAGTGCAATCCAGAATATTCATGCTCATAAACTTGATCGTAGCATACGACGTAAAACAGCACGCGGGAGGCGTGTCGTTGGAAAACATTTGAAAGATCTTGAACGACGTGCACGAGGCGTATAGGTCGCCGCATGATTGGGAGGCGGAAAAGTTGAAGCATAGGGATTTGTAGTGGTTGAGGAGGGGGGAGTCGATGGAGCAGTTAACGAGGGCGAAGACAGTGTCTGGGGAGGGTGGGATGAGGGCCGATTGGATATCGGACATAAGAAAGTCGTGGTGCGGTTGTAGGATGCTGCATGTGGACATCGAGGGGTCGTAGAGGGTTAGTGTTTTGGACGTGTAGTCGATGGACTCCACTTTGTAGCTCCCCGAGGGGGTTTCGAAAAAGAGGGCCGAGGTTGAGGTAGTGGGCGGTGTGGGCGTAGGCGTAGGCGTAGGTGTGGTGATGGTGGGGGTGAGTGGGACGGGTGTGGTGCTGTTAATGATACTGGTGGTGGTAATTTGGGGTTCAGGGTTTAGGGTTATCTGTGGTGCAAAGGTGGTGGAGCAGTTGAGCATGTTGCGATATAGGGGGTGACCACAACCATCGTCGATGGCGAAAGGGTAGTCGATTCGGATATTGGCGCATGAGTCGCGGCACACGGGGAGAGAGTGAGCGAGATGGAAAGAGTGAGCGATCAAGAGGATGAAGGATACGAGGGACATAATGCTTGTGTGACAAATGAGAGGTTGTTTTGAAATAAGTCATTTGCTTTCGGCGATCTCCGTAAATTGCTCGATCACTTTTTATTGAAAAAGCTGTTTTCTTTTTTAACCTTTTGACCCTTTTGATTCCATTTAAACATAAAAACGATTAGGATCCTTTTTAAAATACGAACAAAACATTGTTCGTGTTTAGCAAACAAAAAAGAAAAAAACAATTATGATTCTTTGAATTCGAGCTCCCCGTTGAATGAGGTAAAACTTGAGATCTCGTAAACAAAAGTAGTTTTAGTTTTTTTTTTCTCACAATTTTCTTCAAATGTTACATTGATGATGTGAAGAGGTTTTAATTATGCATAACATTGTTTAGGTATTTTTATGGGGAAAAAATAAAAAATATATTTGTTTTTATTTTTGTACAAAACATTGTTGAAAGACTTTTTTGAAACAAAACTAAAAGTATGTTATATTAATGTGATATAAGATATTTGTGTGATATAAAGATTTGTAACTCGACATGTGTGTCCTTTAGTTAATATTTTTTTATAAATCAAAATAAATTTTTTCACATGTCATCTTTCACATCTATTTTGTCATATGTTCTTTCACATCTATTTTGTCATATGTCATCTTTCATATATATTTTGTCACATGTCATTAGCATAACAAGTTAACTATTTAATAAAATATTTAATTTTAATTATTATTTATATTCTTTCAAAATTATAAAACATATTTTCTAATAAAAACATGTTTCTTTTGGTTAGAAAAATATATCGTTCAAAATAAATTTTATGAAACTAGAAGTTTATTAATACAACAAACTTTTTCTAAAAATAATATTTTCTAAATAAATTTTAAAAAATGGAATGTTAAAAAAACATTTTTTGAACAAACGTTATTTGGGTGGTGGGGGCGTAAACGCCGCGCAAACGGTTACTACCTTCTCCTCCCTCCTTTGTCGCCTGATGGTTGTATGGTGGTTGTTAGGGTTGTACACAGGTGAGATGGTGATTTCGGCTTCAAGAGATGGTTTTGTGGTTGATGGTGATGGCCGACGACGGCCCAGATAGTGATGGTGGCTGGCAGGTGGTGGTGATGGTTTGTTTAAAAAAAAATTATGGTGTGGTGTGGTGTGTTTGCCCTCACCAATTTGGTGTGGTGTGGTATAGTGTTACGTAACATTATGTGATTGATGAGTGTATGATGCAATATGATGGATGTGACATAAGCAACCCCATCACCCTTTAAAGACAGTTTAAAGAAATCATGATATTATTTTATTACTTAAGACAGTGAATTTTTTTGGTTATATTTTATTTTAAAAGATTGTTTTTTAATTTGTAAATATTAATTACTAACCGTTTTTAATTTGTAAATTTTATAACTTAATAGTTTTTACATTTGTGTATATGTTAAGTTTGATGTTATATTTCATTGAAGTTTAATTATCTTCGATTTAGTAAAGGTTTTACCACTATCACGAAAAGAAACATGACATCTTCTCATTGATTTGCATTCATTCTAACTACTTTTTGTCCCTCTGCGCTACGCCGCGAAATCCAATCGTTTCCCACATGCAATGATGAGTTACTTTGGTTGTTATCAATCAAGCTCGTTGAAGACCATAAAAACAAAGTCTTATGATGAAACTTTAAAATAGTAAACTTTAGTGGTCAAAGTCTAAAAAATATAGGGCGGGAGGCCAGTCGTTTTTTGCATACACATCGCCATGTTACTTTGATAGCTCTAAAATAGCAAACTTTAGTTGTCGATGACTATTTAATCGAAGTTTGGTGGTGAAACTCAATAATACTAAACTTCAATGGGTAAACTTGAGAAAATAAAAATCCCTATGAAAAATTTATTGGTCAAACTTTAAGATTCTAAAATTTAGTGGCTAAAGTAAAAAAAAATCAATGGCCAAACTTTAAGATACTAAACTTTAGCGTCAAAATAAAAAACAAATCGACCGCCAACTATAAATTTACTAACTTTTAATGAGAAACTCGAGAAAGTAAAACTTCAATATAAATAATTTGATGGTCAAACTCTAAAATCCTAAACTTTAATGGCTAAATTCAAAAAGTTAGAAGTTAGAGTTAAATCTAAAAAATATTTTAAAACTAATGTGGCTAAAATTAAAAAACCAAAACTAAAAAGGATTCAATTATAAAAACAGAAAGTGTTGTGCTAATTTGAAAATATATAAAAATCTACTCTTTATTTCCTTCTCTATTGTTTAATAGAGTAATGTTTCAACATCTCTAACTCTAGATTAAAAATATTTGCTAATTTTCAACTAGGAAAGTAAAGAGAGAATTCCATGCTCATATTTTAACCATAATCCATACCAACAGTTTAATCCACATTTTAAGTAAACCAACGAGTAAAACTAGTTTAAATGACATGAAAAGACAACACCATTTTGCTCACTTGTGAATTGTGTGAGGACATCTCTTATAAACAACACCAACCACAATGAGTTGAGAATCAAAACCTTATAGTATCATCCATGAAAATCAAAACCTTATAGCATCATCAATGAAAATCAAAACCTTATAGCATCATCAATGAAAATCAAAACCTTATAGCATCATCAATGAAAATCAAAACCTTATAGCATCATCAATGAGTTGCTGAGTTGAAAGATGTTCAAGGTTGGTATAGGTTGAAAGCCCGACTTCAAATTCATAAAATTTCTATGTACAACTCACGATTATAAACCAAATCAACAAATTCTTCGTACGAACATGTCGATCATGTCAAACAACAATAGAAAGATTTCTATTTACAATTCTATTATGAATGGTTCAACTTGGGTTCCATTTTCTCTTGCAGATCATATACAGTCTAACAATTTCTAAAAACCATATCATACTGATATCCAAAACAACCATTCAGTTTTCATCAAAGCTAACCCTACTTTAAACTCCTCTCATTTGAGAGAAATATTCATCAAAACTAGCTTTTTACGCAGAATACACGATTTTACATAAAAAAAAGTTCACTAACCTCAACAATATATCTTATCACTTCCATGCTTTGAGATTGCAAGTAGATATGTAACTTCTCCAAAACTAACGGATAACATAACAGTGAACCCCAAAATCTGTCAATATCACATCACTTGAATTAGATATTTCATCAACATACTAACATTTGGCATGCATAAATCTGGAACTTGATGTTAATAATAACTTTGATTTCACATACTTGATAAACAATACCAAATAGATCACTAGATCATTTCAAGTTTCATTAACCACTGTGATGCAAATTTCAAAAACTAGATTATGTAAAGCAAAAGCAATATACCATATAGGCTTGCATTACTGCTTTGTAAGTAAGATCTCGTCATCTTATCCGACCCATCAGGTTTTGCTATTCGGCCAATCCAGGAACTTAGACCCTTGAAGAGAAACCGGGAGATATGACTGGAACGACGAAGGGTTATCAGGAGGATAAATATAACCTTTCGCGTATCCAACTTCTTTCATCAATTTGGTAGGTGCATTTCTCAGGTGTAAAGGCACACCCTCATTTTGTCCGACTGAATCCCTCACGGCTTTCTTTGCAGCCTCGAGCGCTTTGTATACAGCTACCGATTTAGGAGCAAGCGCCAGATAGGCAACACATTGAGCTAGGTTGATGCTACACTCCGGCATACCAAGAAAATGACACGCCTGATAGCACGAAACCGCCTGAGTGAGAGCCAAGGTGTCCGCTAGCCCAACGTCCTCACTGGCAAACTGTATAAGCCGGCGTGCAATGTACAGAGGCTGCTCACCACCTTCCAACATCCTCGCTAGCCAATACATCGACGCGTCTGCATCACTCCCTCTCATGGACTTGTGGAGCGCGCTTATGAGATTGTAGTGTTGCTCCCCGTCTTTGTCATACGCAATATGCTTGCTTTGTAAAGCTTCTTTCGTATCATCTAGCGTAACATCCAAAACCACATCCGAATCAGTTGCTATTCGCGCTGCAGCACTAACGGCTGAAACCTCAAGCGCGTTCAGGGCAACCCTCGCGTCCCCATCACAATGCCGCGACAAATACTCAACGACTTCACCACTCACTTTAACATCCCCTCTCCCCACACTCAGGGCCAAACCTTTGTCACAGTCATCAACAGCACGTGTTAGGATCGTGGCAATGTGGGCGGGTTGAAGCGGATTAAGAACGAGGACTCTACACCGCGATAACAACGGCGTGATCAAATGAAACGAAGGGTTTTCAGTAGTGGCCCCAATGAATACAATACTACCATCTTCAATCACAGGCAAAAAAGAGTCCAATTGTGATTTGTTAAACCTATGAACTTCATCTACAAACAACACAGTTTTCACAACACCACCAATGATAGTATTACTATTGTTAATTTTACTCCTTTTGTGTTTTCTAGCTTCTTCTACAGCATCCCTAACATCTTTAACACCAGCATTTACAGCTGATAATGTGACGAATCGATACGAGGATGTAGAAGAGCATGAGTTAACAATGGCTTTACCTATGGAGGTCTTACCGGTGCCGGGGGGTCCCCAGAGGATCAACGACGGTAAGCGGCCGGAGGCGGTGGCTGATAGGAGGAGGGAGGATTTTCCGGCGAGGAGGTGGTCTTGACCTACTATTTCGGTGATGGTTTTAGGGCGCATTCGTTCGGCTAGTGGTTGTTCGTCACGATGTTTTCTTTTACTGAGGTGTGGCGGTGGTGATGCTGCCGGTGGTGGTGGTGGTGGTTGTTGGTGGTTGACAGATGAATGCGGTGGTTTTTGGTGGTGATTGAAGCGAAAGAAGTTGTTGATTTTTGGCTGAGAAGTAGGGGTTTTTTGGTTGAGAATCCATTCGGTGGCGGTGAGAATAGAATTGCCACCGGTGGCGGTGGTGGTGGCGGTGGTGGTGGCGGTGGCGGAGAGAGCTTGGGTAACTAAGTCGTCGGAAAACCCCATTTCTAGAAGCTGCTGTTTTTCCTTCTCCATTTCCCCTGATTTTTCTCCTTCCATAAGTTCCATAAGTTGGGTTATTGGGGAAGAAAATGAAAGTAATATATCTTTACTTAACCAGTAAACACATGATGCATGTAAATAAAATAAAATAAAATTACGAATTCAAGTTTTATTAAGAGTAAAAATGTTTTTTAGGGTTTTTTTAGTTGTCGTTTGATTCTCTTGAGGTTGATGTTTGGTTTCGGTTAATAAATGGATATTTTAGCTCAATTAACCTACATATTGTCTTTGAAATAGTATCGTATATTTATCATTAAAAAGATATTATAGTGGAAGAAAATAGTCTCATATATTTACAATTCTTTTTCCAATTTAAAGGTTGGGTCTAAAGTAGATGGTGGTGTCCGGCCAAATAGTTTTTATAGAAACCATGGGAAACTTCTTATAAAGGTTGGGTCTTTCGGCTTGTGTTCTTTGTTCCAGAGTAATATCCTTTGATTACAAATAGTAGATTATTTCAAAAGTAATTTTACTTTGTTTGAAATTAAGTGAATTAGGTTGTTTCATGTTTCAAATGACTCATTTAGCCCATTTCTTTAGCCAATTTTTAGATTTAAACATCACCAAAATCAACCCATCTTTAGGTAACCAAACGGATCAAAATTGCCACCTTCCGTTTGTATAAATGCATTGCCACTGATGACCATTTGTCAGCCAAACTATTAGATAATCAACTAAAAGTTTGTTGTAGAAAATCTTGAATTTGTTGTAGAAAAATGTTTGAGGTTTGGACAAATTATAATCGTTAAAGAAAATAAATGGGTAAAATAACTAAAGGACATTTTTTGAAATAGGCATATACGTTTCTCAAGTTAGTTTAAAAGAATGGACAAATCATAATTAAATAATTAGAAGCAGACATGAGAAACTGATTATTCTATGACTTGAAATCAATTTTAAAACCAAAAGCAAACACTAGCTTAATAGTTACATGGATGTAAATAGTAAAATCACAATCAGCAAGTTAAGTTATTGAAATTACATTTGTTTGTTTTTTCATCTTTTCGAGGTGAAGAACCTTCATTAGGTAACCACACTTGTAATAACAGTTTTGACAGTCTTTATAAACATCAAGATGCAAGTCTAAAGTATGAAAATCGTTCAACACAATATCGCTTAATTATAAAGTAATCGTTACAACATCTAAAGAGAAAATGAATAAGATTACTGAATCAAACCGAACTCTAACTCATCGCGCAATAAGGTTACCAAACCAAACCCTACAAGGATGGGTCCGTCCTAATACATTATACATAAATGGCTATCGGGGGCGGGGTTTCTTCTATACAGTATAAACCCGAGAATCTTTTTTTTTTTTTAAGGATCGTGAGATTGAAAAATCAAGTGCATCCAGACACGAATTTATCCGATATGGATTGTGGCATACCATCTTGTAAACAATCAATCGGAGGTATTGTGAGAGTCTCCTGCACCCCATAAGCATTCCAACAAAAGGGATCATCCACCAATTCGCCTTCGAAGGGTAGCAACTCGACCTCAGACATGGTTATGTTGGTGCAAGCAACGGTGTCACTGCAAGCAAAATGTATTGGAGGGCTACGCACGTCGTATGTTCCCTTTATGTTCCGGAAAGATATGTCTCGAACATACACTGCTGACGTCTGATTTAAGCACTTCTTGTTCGCGCAGTAATACTGGTCTATTATAGCGCAGTTTCTTACATTCTCCATTTGGATGTTCTCAAAGGCTATCCCTGTCACGGACCCGGCCCCACCCTGCCACGTCTTTATCCTCACCCCGTTGTCCGAATCATGTATCATTACGTTCCTGACGGTTATGTTTGAAACACACGCCTCCGAGTTGTGCACCCCTAGGCTCCCAATACTGCACGTGTTCATTTACCCTTTAAACTTTGCGGTCTAGCAGTAAGAGGTAAGTCCCACAACCAAAAGACCGTAGGTTCTAACCTCGCCCAAGGCAAATAAAAAAGCCGTTTGATAAAAAAAAATTACACATACAACACGCACCTGATCCCATGACTAGGCCCACAAGTCACACCCTCTATATCAACGTGTACGCAACCGGGTCCAATAGAAATGCAATCATCCCCTGATAATAAATAAATAAGAACATTTATTAAAATTATTATAAGTAAAAAACCAATAGTTACACAGTAATTTGGTGTAGATGAATGAAGTTGCTACCATTGCCTATCATTGAATTGTAAATGCCCACGGACTTCGTATTCTCGATGTGGATCCCGTCAGTGTTGGGGCTGAGTTTGGGAGCAGAAATCGACACTCTGTCTATGTGTACCCCTTCACACCCGTCGAACTTCACGTGGAACATCGGGCTGTTCTGGATCCGTAGTCCCGTCAATGCCAAATTCGAGCTCATAAAGAAGCGAATTAACTGACATGTAAAACACATTTCATTAGGTACATGTCACTTCAACACATACATAAACTAAACCAATTAACCAAACCAAACCATGTTATTCTAAGAGTTGATCTACTTACTGTAGGGCTGTCACATGGTCCAGGCAATGTTGACCCATTGGGACCCTGAATTAGAAAATAACAATAATAATCAGGTTCCATATTACATAAAAAGAAAAAGGTAAACTGTCGTTTATATAGCTGTAAACTACAATTTACACTTTTATTTTAATTATACATAGTGTATGAATCTAGAATCCTTTATAATGAGTTACAAAAGTTCGATTAACGTGATTTTTTACCCGATGAGGCTTGCAGGGGAGCTCCCACCAGTCTTTTCCATTGCCTTCAATCGTACCGGTCCCGGTTAAAGTCATGTTATTAAGTTTATAAAACACCAGCCATTGCCTGACGCTATCTTTCTTCGGCCAGCAATCCGGTCCCGCAGGCGGCGTCAGGATCCCATCCACCTATCAGAAACCCGAGAGTTAGTCTCTGAATCATTCAGTATGTTTTTAAAACTTACCCATTAAAAACTCTATAAACTATTAAAAGACGGCCTACCAATTCAGAAGTAACTTATTAATAGAATCATTAAAAGGCTACCAAACAGTTTATTATAAATTAAAAGATACCTGAAACACAAGCCCAGGTTTGCAAGGGCCTGAGAAAATTGTGGAAGTTATCATGAAAGTGCAACCAGAGGGTACTAAAAGAGTAGCTGATTCCACTGCACAAGCTTCCTTCCAAGCAGCAACAAATGCACTAGTATCATCTGTTAAACCATCTCCAACGGCACCGTAATCCTTTACGTCGAAAACACAATCACTCGGGTCCGTTGGAGACGAACCGCGGTCCGATGGAGCCGAACCGGGGTCCGAAGGGATGGCTGGTGGGTTAGCTGGAGCATTTGCATTGGGTGGTTTCTTTTGCTTGTGGAAATGAAATCTTGCTTCCACAATGGTTGATACAAGTAACAAGAAAATAAGAGAAAAGATCTTCATTGAATTGATTGAAATAGAAATAGTAGTAGTAATAATAATAATAATGATAATAATAATAATAATATTAATACGATGACTTTTAGTTTTTCATAAGAAATGGAAGTTAAAGAAGAAGTAATAAACGGTTAGGGAGGTGGTGGTAGTGGTGTGAAGGAGGCTTGTGGCTGATTTATATTAGGTGGGTCGTGTGGAGCGTGACACGTGTCAAATCACGGTTGGTTTGCCTTTCTGTGGCAAATACGGAATAGGTATGTGGCTGTCTACGCTTTTCACCTTTTCCCCTTTTATTTTCTAGTTTTTTTAAATCTTTTTCTAAAATTAATATATAGGGGTGTATCCACATGTCATGTTTAATATTACTATTAAAAACTAGAGCTATTCACAACAAGAAACTAGTCGAGACGAGCCGATACGAGTTGAGTCAGATTTGGCTCGGTTTGATTTGGTTTGTGAACAAGCCGAATCGATATGACATGGTTTGTAGGTGGAGCTTGGTTTGGTTTATAAATTATTTCAATCGAGTTGTCTTGAGAAATGATTTCAAATGAGTTTTTTTTAAGAAATTATGACCAATCCAAAGAAAAAACAATTTAAGATTATAAAAATTAAAAAATATAAACATACTACAAACTAAATAGTACATATTGAAAATGAGTTATAAACTCAATAATTATTTAAACAATTAAACTTGTTACTCTATTAACTCTTGTAAAATATTCTAAATAGTTTGATTTTCGCGCTGCTACCCCAAACCTCCAACTGCCTAGTTTTCGACGGAATACTTGCTACATAAATCCTCAGTTTAACTAGGGTTTTTATTGAAGCTTTTATCTAAACTTTACTTAATTATATGTTTGATTGTTAACTTGAAATTTGTTGGTTGAATACTTTGTTAATGATAGCTTCATTATTTAACATTGTAGTCTACTTTAGAATATTTATCTGGATGATGTAAATACATAATTAGTTGGTGATGAGAATTTGAGTGATAATTGTATTTTATATGTAGTTTAAACTTAATTGTCTTTTATCTTTTAAGTATGTGACCGACCTGAACAAAACTGATTTTTTTAGCAAGATACAACGAACCCGTAAAAGCTATTTTTCTATATCCATCACTGAGATTTTATATATGGGTGATGGATGAAACCCAAATTTTAACATCTTTGTGTAATTTAGCCTGAATGAATTTAATTGGTGACTTTTTTTAAAAATTATTATGCATGAGAATATACCATACGATAGGAATTTAAGATGGGCTTTGATGTTTTGTGTGAAAGGGAAGCTAGTCTCTATCCGTTTGTTGTTGTGTGTGTGGTGAGAGAATTGAATGCAATATATACAAAATTATTCTCTTATATCATTAACACATTTAATGTTTTCTTTTTCTTGTCTAACCCGTGAAGAAAAAGATAAGTGATTGTTTAGTTTTCTCGAACATTGTATTTGGTTTTTAGTAAAATTAATTTATTAATTATCATTTTAGTTAAAATACAAAAAAGAATGATATATAGTTTTCAAACAGTTTGAATGATGTCTCTTCTCGTTATGCATAAAAAAGATGTATATACATTTGATAGTAGATTTAGTAAGTGTGTCAAGTAGAATTATAACCGACTAACAGATATAAAACAAAATCATCGTACATATGCTTAAACTAAAAAGTACGCATGCTAACTGCTTTTTCGGTATGTAAGTTCACACTGTAAAATGATCTTCAATACATGTAGTGCTTTTACATGCTTGTGCATACATGTTTGTATTGTAGCAATAAACGTATATATATGTATAGGCCACCCACTCTTAAGTTGTAATATATATATGTAGACATATGTATGTTTGTTGTATATATATATATATATATATATATATATATATATATATACATACATACACAGATATAGGTAGTTAGTATAGTAGTAAGTAACATATGATGGAGGGCATGTGGGATTTTGATATAAAAGCAGAAGAAAAAGGAAACACACATAAAAACACACACACATGACACGTATAGTTTAAAAAAAGAAAATAAAAAGCGTTCCTCGTGACACTTTGTTGTTGTTTAGTTTATTTCCTTGTGGCTGTGAAGCTGCTGAGTAGGGTCCAATCAATGCTTTGGAATAAATCCAATCACGGGGGTTGCTTCCATCCCCAAATATATGCATACGCTCTTACACATATTTATTAAATATACCGTACGTCTGTATATATATATATATAGACCGTAATTATTATAAATCGATACGTACCTATGTGTATAGTTTCATATGTGTAGTGTAGGTCCCGGTAATTAATACCTATCATTACAAGTCAAATCGGTCATTCAGAAGAGCTATACGTTGTGTATAGTATCATACGTCACGTATAACCCTAACATATATAGCTGGTGTGAGTAGGACAACTGGCACTTATACGTGGCATACAGAGCCATAAGCAGATGTCACGTATAGGTGTCAAGATCACCTAAAATGTTGGCCGTTTTGGGTAAAAAATCAACCATATGTCGGGTATAGTTCCATATGCCACGTATAGGTTCAACCATCATGTGATGTGACGCCTTACACGTCGGAAAATGTCAAGGTTAGTTTTTTTGCCCGGTATTGGGTGGCAGGGGTGTTGATTGAAATAAGTGGGATGTCGCAATGTCGAGGCCCCTACTTGTATCGTTTTCATATGACAAATTGGATTTCACTAATTTATACTATGATCTAGCAGTTAATAATAATCTATATTATCAGTTTGATTAATAATAGTCTTAATTTTTATTTTTGTTATTAATGACAATTCTACTAGCATAACCATCATTAACTTACATCTAATTTCCATTGAATTTTCAATCTATTTCTTATTTCATTCATAATAATCAACATTTGTAATCAAAATAAAATCAAACGTTAGTTAATAAATGATCGTGTTACTAGAGTTGCTTTTGTCAATTAAAATAAAAATTGGAATTATTATTAGTCAAACTGATAGTATAAAATATTATGGATTATCGTAGTTTTAATTATTAAAACTCAATTTCTTCTTCCATAAATAATATATTCCATAAATAATATACTCCACAGTAATTACTACACACATATCATATAGAAAATCTATTTTTTTAAAAATAAATGTGGACTTATCACACGAGAATACTTAACACTTGAATGAAAATTATCATGCAAGTTTTATGAAACTATCATACAGTGATGAAATTATCATACAAATGTCAATTCGTCTTGCATGATAACTTTATACACATCATACACGACTTTATATTTTAATATTTTCATATATGAGTGTGATTGGTTGCTGTCATTTTGTCACGTACCTTATGATTGCCGCATATTACATACAGTAGTTGAGTTTGGTGTTCAACACTTTGATGTACATACGTATATTTAATCGGTTTCATGGATCATGTGAGATTAACATACATTATCTCAATTATTGCATATGCATTAACATATACATAGGTACGTGTGCCCTCTTAATTTACAATCATCTTATAAACTACAATAATAATAACTTTACAAAGTACACATACGATGGAATAGCTAGCTAGCAACTTAACTTTAACGTTTTATATCTTCTATTGCTTTATAAATAACGAAAAACATTATATATCTCACTTTTATTTTTTATGGAACCCAACTGATCACAAGACAAAAATATAAATTATAAATACACACACACACACACACACACACACACATATATATATATATA
>BJCM01111311.1:0-24422 GCA_018326385.1 Flaveria bidentis | reverse complement strand
ACGGGTCCAAAACCCAGTTTAATAAAAACATACATTCATGCATTTCCAGCCCCAAAATCAGTTAAAAACCAGTAAAAGAGGGGTCCTAGAACTCACCTTTGAAGCTTTTGAGTATGGCTTCCTCCAAACTCGTTTGCAAATTGAATTCAACCGCTTAGAAACCCACTAAAAATATACCCGAACACATACAAACACACATAAGCATAAACCCGAGGACATAATCGGTTAAGAACATCATAAAAACACGAATTCTCACTTTGAATTCAAATTCTTTCTTCTTATTCTACTTCAAACCCGAGCCCTGCTCTTTCTCTCTCTAAAATTCCGAACTCAAAAGTGAAAAGTGGCATGGCATGGGCGGCCATGCTACTTTTGTACTACATAAAAAGTAAATCTTGTTTAACCCCTCATCATGGGTTAAATAGCATTTCTTTCTTTTCCTTTGCTTTATTCTTCTCTTTCTTTGACTTTAAAATAAACGGGTGTTACATCAAGGCTATGTTATGCACCAAAATATGTATCATATACAACATTCAAGAACGACTATGAACCCATTTTAATAACCATAAAGTTCTGGCCAACATGAACCAAAACTTTAGGGTTTTGTCCAAACAATACAATCAACCATTTGATGTTAATCTTTCAAGGTTTATACTAAAGGATGTAAGATAAAACCTTCAAACATAAGGGATTCAATCATCCATAACAAAACAACCCCTAATGGGTTGAAAAAGTCCTTGAAAACTAACTTTTCAAGAACTTATGAAGCATGTATTCCACATAACCGGCTCTAGATGCCATTGTTGGGTTTTGTAACAAGTTTATCAAAGCAAGTTTAACCAATTAAACTTCAAAAAAGCAGCAGATATTAGTTGTTAAAGTGTGTTTAACAATCTAAAAATTTTAACCATTTTAACTAAAGACAAAACCCATAAACAAGGTTCATTAGTATATGTGAAATGACATGCTATCAAAACGAAAAGAACAACCATAGGCTGTTCTTGAAACTACCTTTCAAGAACAAGATGATGAAGTATGGATGAGATGAATATGATGATGCTCTTGAATGTCCAGCCTTCCAGAGAGAAAGCCTCAAGTTTGTATACCCACAAGCTCTTCCAAACACCTACCTTGTTATGGAGTGCAACACCAAGAACCCTCTTCTTGTAACTCTTTCAAAACCGAAAATTTCAGCACCTTTCTTACTTAGATCCAAAAATTTTTAGGGTTTTGGAGATAATTCTCTTGCTTGTGTGTGTGAGAGAGAGTGTGTTGATACATATGTCCCTAGTTTATGTACTTAATGTAAAAGTCTGTCATGACTTACATATGTGTAATGAAAGATTGTAATAATATATGATTTGTGTTTTGATGTTTACTTATATCTGATCTATATATATAAACTTATAATAGGTTTGAAGTAATTATATTATGATTCATGCTAATGGACCATACTTATGGACCATTCGCATGAATACATCTTGCTAATGAACCAGTCGCACGACTGAACCAGACGACTGGATCAGTCGTACGACTCGAGTCACTTTTTGAGTAAAACAGTGTTTTCGATATCTCCAGGTCTCAAATTTTACGTTTTTCGGCATACGGCATGTTATGAGAAGGTCAGTGAGCTACACTACCGAAGAAGGAGAAATTATACACGATCTGACCGACTAACAAGTTGCTGAGATGTTCAGACTGAATCCCGATGAGATCGTCAATGACGCTCCAAATGTTGATGTTATAAGTGATGATGAGCTTAACGATGTTGATGAAATAGAGATAGAGGATGTCATGTCTGACCACTATCCAGAGTACACTAACCAACACGGAAATGTTATTCCCAACTTGGGTGACACTCTCGGCAGTGCTACATTTGGAAAACTGGATGAGATGGAAAAAGTAACAGATAAGGATGAAAGCCAAGCCCAAGCCTCGGCTGTAGATGTTGATATAAAGAAGGCTGAATAGGCAGCTTGTTTTGATAAAATAAGAGCCCAGCGCAAAGCTCCAAATTAAAATGCTAACACCAAACTCTACAAAGTCAAGAAACATCAGAAGGTGTCTCGGAAGATCATAGCATGGGCGTATTTTGAAGACCTAAACGTATATGCAGTAAAAAGGGACAAGGAAATGGAGTACTTCAGGTGTCCTAATGATCTGAACACTCTCCTAGGTTTTGAACTCAACCAACTGGCATGCTTAAATCTGCTATATGATGATCCCAGAAAGATGTAAGGTTGGTTTAAGTCGGCATTAAAGAAGGAATAGCATACCAGATGGGTGAACTTTAGACCTTAACAACCGAAGAGGTTTATTCGCAAGTCTGAAGTGGAACCCATATCTGGAAAGCATAAAGAAGTGTTCTAGTGGAGTCCCCGTGCACAATGTCGAAGATTCCCTTACGAGAAATGCCTCAGGACTTCACTCCACATTTCAAATGGTGGTATTAACTGGAGGACGGGTGAAGCGGTCATAGTTCTAAATAGAGAGGGAAAAATGGAAACTATTAGGGTATTTGACCCAATGTGGCTTACTAACTTGTCAGCTGAAGATGTCTACAATTTATACAAGTGGCCACTGTTCTATGACGCGCAAGATATTGTACAAGCTCTCTAATTCCAGAATGTGATACGACTCTGTTTTGTGTTTGAAATACACACAGGAATCACAAGAGAGGAGAAGTATAAGAGGTTTGAGGAGCATATGAAGGATGTCAAACGTTAGAGTAAACTAGGTCCAAGGGGAGTTTGTTGATACATATGTCCCTAGTTTATGTACATAATGTTAAAGTCTGTCATGACTTACATATGTGTAATGAAACATTTTAATAATATATGATTTGTGTTTTGATGTTTACGTATATCTGATTCATATATATAAACTTATTATATAGGTTTGAAGTTTATTAAATGATGATTCATGCTAATGGACCATACTTATGGACGATACGCATGAATACATCATGCTAATGAACCAGTCGCACGACTAAACCAGACGACTGGATGAGTCGCATGACTGAGACATGAGATTGACTCAGTCACACGACTAGACTTTTAGTCGTGCGTATGAATCAGTCGCATGGGTCAGTCGCACGAATGAATACTACAAACCTATAAATACCATTTAATTCGTGGAAAAATAAGACTTTTGACACGTACTCATAACCTAGCCGTCCAGAGCGTCTTGAAAGCCTATTCCAAGTTCATAGTTCACATCTGATCGTTTTCTACTCGTTCTTAACATTTCTTTAATCGCTAGATTGATAGGGATTATGTTTTCACTGATTGGATCGCCAATCAAATAGGATTCCGCACTATTTGATCTGGTTTCACGCATAATTAGTTAGTACTTCGTACGTACACGATCCTAACAGAGTGTGTAGATTGGAAGAGTGAAAGAGTGAATAATGTCTTGTAAAAACTAATACACAAAATTGATTCCCAATACCCCATATGGGCAGTCGAAAATCAAGTTTGAAATGGGTTCCCCCATTTCATTTTTCTTATACAAAGCTACACTCTTAACCCATAAGTTTATAAAATTAAATCCTATTTTAATTTTATGATATTAACACACTATTATTTGTTATTATTTAACACACTTAAATAATAAAACAAATAATTTGTCATGAACAAATTATCCACATAATGTTGTTCTTGTACACACATATACGTCACTAGTAATATCTCCATACAGAAATGCACATTTGACGTCATGTTGATAGACTGTGAAGTTCTTAGATACTACAAAATCATCGCACAACCTCAAGTCTTGCAACAGGTTCAAAGACATCAATGTAATCTATGTCTTTTTCTTGTGTGTATCCTTGAACATAAGTCTTTCTTTGTACTTGATGATAAAACCATTATCATCTCCTTTTTTTCTAAACACCCACTTAATGCCATGGGGACTTAGCCAAGTGGTAATGGACATAGGTTCCACACATTTTACCTCTTGAACTTAAGCAACTTTACTTGCATTGCTTCAACCTAATTATTGTCCTTGAGAAATGCTTCCACCTTCTTAGGTTCCATTTGAGAGAGAAAGCATGAGTACAAGACGACATTCCCATTGTGGGTCTGACCTCTTGTTATCACACCTTCTGAGACATCCCTAATGATGTTCTTAGCTGGATGAGTGTTGTGTACTCTGAGCCTAGGAATAACATCTAGTTGCATAGATAGATCCAAGTTGGAGAATTTTTGCTAGGATTTTGAACATCATTTCCAGTTGATGTCTCACACTCATTCAATGAGGTTTGACTGAATGAATGTGTGATAGCATCAATAGTATTTTGGTATGACACAACATCAACAGTTATTTTTCCTCCATATCACTCTCTTCATTAGCTTGGTGTTGAATGTTGGAGTTTTCAGCTGATGAGTTTTGAGGCTCAGTTGGCTAACTTGTTAAAGCTCCATTGTTTCTTGAGATGTTCAAGCATTTAGGACTTATGGTAGTAGGAGCTTGATCTTCAAGACTTCTTGGAAAATTTGAATAGGTCTGGGTAACTCAAACAATTGGTTATCCTAGGAGTTACTTTGAGTTCCTGTTCTAGCTAAAATATTCTCACACGATGGTTATGAATAGCTTGGAAAAAATTCTAAATCAAAAATATGATTAGGATCATTTCTCTTATCACAAGTGTGCTCATTGACAACAATGTTAGATGATTCCTCAAATTGATTGTTGATGTTATATACTCTATAAGCAATAAAGTTTGAGTAATATCCAACAAAGATAATATCATCTAACTTTTCCTCAAATTTTGCTAAATTTTCTATTGTGTTAAGTATGGTATACCTGTTGTCAAAGGATCTAAGAAAACCAATGAAATCTGGCCTCTTGTTCCATAGCTCATAAGGGGTCTTTCCATAAGGCTTAATAGTAAGAACCTTGTTCTACATATAGTATGAATTGTTGACTGTTTTTTGTCCAAAAAGTTAGAGGTAGCTTTGAATCAACTAACCGTCTGTTCCTTAATAAGTGTCATGTTCCTCCTCTCAACAACACCGTTTTGTTGAGGAGTTTTAGAAGCATGTGTTGTCTAGCAATCTTTTTTGAGTTATAGAATGAGTAAAGAACTTAATTTTAAACTCAGCCACTTCATCATTTCAAATGATTTTAACCTTATGATCAATTTTATTTTCATTTTAAGAATAGAAGATATTAAAGTTTTAGTAATTTATCTTTAGTTCATAAAAAGAATACCCATGTAAATCTTGTAAAATCATCAATAATTACAAGGTAATATAACTTTCTTCCAATGCTCATTATACTTGTGGGACCAAATAGATCCATGTGACATAAGTGTGATGGGGCGGTGATGGAGTTAACCTCTTTGGATTTATGAGATACCTTGTGTTGATTTCCTTTCAGACAAGCTACACAATTATCTTTACAACAAAATTTCATTTTAGGCACACAATGTAAAAAGTTACTTAACCAATTTGTTCATGGTTATAGTATAAACATGGCACATTCTTTTACTCCAAAGAGTTGACTTATCACCATTAGCATTGGAAAGAAAGTATGATACTTCACCCAGTGGAGAAGCATTGTTCATATCTAGCTTGTACATATATTCTTTCCTTGGAGATCTAAGAAGCACCAATTCCCAAGGAATTATCATCCTGGGTTTGAGGATAATGCACTCATGTTCTCTCAAACACATTTGGTGCTTTTTTTCACAGAATTAAGAAACACATAAAAGATTATGTTCAAGCTGTTTGACAAAGTTTACTTTATCTACCTTCAACTTACCATTGGATACACTACCTCTACCTCAAATGTATCCTCCGATTTCACATCTAATCTAAACAAGTCTTCCATCAAAATATTGAAATTTTTGAAGAAGAGATCATTTCCCTATCGTGTGCCTGGAGCATCCATTGTCCATAATCCATACATTTTCATTTTCGCCGTGTGGATGTCCCTACACATAAGCTGAAAAGATTAGTCACTATTGGAAACCCAAGCATTGTTGGTCTTGGATTCCTCCAATGTTGATAATATAATTGAACCAAAATGTATGCATGGGGTTTCAACTGTGGTATGTGAAGAAGAGGTCTGGGCTGCAGCATCTTTTCTGATCTTCCATTCCATCCTTTGGTTGATTAGTGTGGATGAGCTTTATGAAGCTTGAATAGCATAGCTTTCTTCCGATGCTTCTTTCTTCTTGGAAGAAGCTTTCACCACCTTTTCTTCTGAAACAGACGACTTATCGGGAGGTTTCAAGGAAATTATTTTGATCTTTTCAATTTTTTGTCTTGTCTTCTAAAGCTATTTTCTTTTCGGAAGAATGAGTTTCTTCCGAAAGCAACTTGGCTTCGGAAACAAGTTTTCCTTTTCTTATCACCTAGACCATATGATAAGGTCCAAATGTGAAACCCTCCTTGACTCCTTCTTTCTTAACATAGATTGCATAATGTATGCTTGCAAGAATGTAATAACAATCTTTTGCCATGTGGTTGTGCAGACCACACATTATGCATTCAATGTTAATATTCATGGAGTGTAATAACTATTATTTCCTCTACTTCTTTTCATCTTCAACAGTCTTCCCCTTTTACTTGTGATCCTTCACCTAAATAGGAGTGTTGGTGCTACACTCTTTTCTTGAATTAGAACTACCAGCCACTTGGAATCCAGCTGAAATGAACTCACTCTTTTGCTTTAGGTCTATCTTCAGCATGAACTCAACCACTTTCTTAGCAGTTTTTCTAGTTGCCTTGCCTCTGTGTCTTCTGGCTTTGATGGTTAGGGGTTGATTATCAATGATGGGAATAGGTTTTTCTACATTATCCTTCCAGTAATGTTCTCTATAATTGCATCATTCTTTTTCTTAAGAGGTAGAGAGTCAACAGTTGGAACCTCTTGCTCTTCTGTATCACATCTTGGTTGTCATATATACTCATAAGAGTGTGGTGGAGCAATTTCATTGGTTCCGAACCCACTTTTGTTTTGATAACAAACCTTTGAGTGGGAGGATGATGCAAGAATAGTTATGAAGTTATGATCTTTAATAACATACTTTTGTGTTTTGGCCTCAGCTAACTTGGAAATTAATTCTTTGATTTAAGCACTATAGTTGTAGTGTTCATGTATTAAAAAGGATACATTTATCTCTAACTGATCAATTTTCATTTTATAGTTTCAACCCTTTTAAAATCAGATTCTTAAGATGTACAAGGACTCAATATCATATTTGATTTCCATATCATAGTCCTAATACAATTTGACTTTAGTAATTTAAGCTTAAGTACAAAGATGTTCCTATAACTTGCTATCATCTGTTCTAGCCATATGTGCTTGAGCAGGGGTCACATCCTGCACCACGAAGCTCCAGTCAACTTCTCGAACAACAAAAATAGTTCTTGTTCAATTGACTTATAGCAGCTTTGGATGCCACAAGATGTGTGGAGGTTTGAGTGGCTCATCGGTTGAATTTAAACTGTTGTTGTTGATTAGGTTTTGCAGGAACTACCTTCCAATTCTTTTGAAGAACTTCTTTGCTCTATAAGTGAGTTGAGCAATTTGTTAGACTATGTACATGTATTCTACATCATCTGGGCTGAAACATTCTAGATCATCAAAGTATATCTGAAAGTCACTAGAATGTTCATTTCTTGAAACAAAGGCCCAATTGTCTTGGCAGGGACTTGATTGAGCCTGTTGAGACCTTGATGTCTCAGAAAAAGTGATGTATGGCCTAGAAGAACAATTTGGTTGCTAGGAGTAAGTCAGGTATTGCTAGGGCCAGGGTGTCTTGATCCTTCATCAACAACTAAAGCATTGCTAGTAGAAGAACAAGAGGTTTTGCCCATCTCGTGGCCTTTCAGAGTCTCTATCTTTACATGGTATCTATCAAGAATGTCGTATAGTTCAATCAATGTGAGAGTGTTCAAATTCTCTGTCCTCTTGATAGAGACACAATAGAAAGTCCACTCTTGAGGAAGTGCACTCATGAACTTTCTTGATAGATCTCTCTTCTCAAGAGTCATACCTACGAACTGAAGTGATGAAATAAGATCCATATACCTCAAGTATTGTTGGCTGAGGGTCTCTCCAGCAATATATGTGACGTTTTCAAATTGTTGCTTCATGGAATCTTTCCTTAACTCATTTGAATCAGAGTACGTCGATTTCAAAGCGTCAAAGAGTTCTTTGGCCGACTTGCAGTGCTCAAAACCTACCATTATGTAGTTTGGTATGGATGTAAGCAGTACAGTCATGGCACTGCTACCGATGTCTATCCTCTTGAGATCTTCATTTGAGTAATCTTCAACAGTTTTTTCTATCATGGAACAATTACCAGCCAGTGCAACCACTTTTGGCTTGTAAGGACCATTAATGATACATCTCTCTTCTCAAGAGTCATACCTACGAACTGAAGTGATGAAATAAGATCCATATACCTCAAGTATTGTTGGCTGAGGGTCTCTCTAGCAATATATGTGACGTTTTCAAATTGTTGCTTCATGGAATCTTTCCTTGACTCATTTGAATCAGAGTACGTCGATTTCAAAGTGTCAAAGAGTTCTTTGGCCGACTTGCAGTGCTCAAAACCTACCATTATGTAGTTTGGTATGGATGTAAGCAGTATAGTCATGGCATTGCTACCGATGTCTATCCTCTTGAGATCTTCATTTGAGTAATCTTCAATAGTTTTTTCTATCATGGAACAATTACCAGCCAGTGCAACCACTTTTGGCTTGTAAGGACCATTAATGATACATCTCCACATTTTGTTGTCTTGATACTTAACAAAACCTTCAATATGCATGCTCCAAGATCTAAAGTTTTCAGGGGTTATGATAGGAGCTTTACTCATCGCTCTTTGTTCAGACTTAGATAATTTCTAGTTGGTGGCCATTTTGAGCGAGATAAGTCTATGAGGATGAAATATGTTGATATTTATGGTAAGATCTCATAATCAGTAGCCTAAAAAGCTCTGATACCAATTGCATGATTGAGTTTGGTCACTTAACAAAAGTGTTATCTCTCAAACATACTAAATCACACTCGGTTTGATGATGCAGAATCCTTTGAGAGCTAATAGTAATATACTAAGTAAACAAGACACAAAGAATAATTCTCAAGATACTTGTATATATTACTTCTCAACTCAAAGTTTTACAAGACTCTATCAAGCATATATAATAAGTTACAATGAGAAACTATATGTACTACTATCTGCAGCCGGCTATACTTTGATACCAGCTGGAAACTAATGACTAAAAAATATTACATTGCTAGAAGTAAGGTATCTAAGATAAAATACTATCCTAAACAAGGTAGTCAAGTCATGTCCATGACTTACCTTTTGTCACCAACTAAAGTTGGTAACTGTATTAACTGATAACGGATGAACAGTGAAATAAAGTGCTTAACTACATGGGTGAGGGAAAGCATCATGCAATGTATCAGATGTTGCAATGGATTATTAGAGGGACCATACTTATATCGATTCGTTCATAGTAGGTTCTTCTAAAAGTTAACTGGCTTTGGAAGAAAAACTTCCTCTAAAACCGCTTATACTTTGGACGAGTCTACTTTTTCAGAGACTCGTGCTGATCTTCATGACTTCATACTTCGGAAGTCATTGTCTTGAAATCTAATAAGTTTTGAACTTCGGAAGAAGGATGACTTTGTCTTTGGAAGCCATGATTCCTCTTCTGACGTTCTTTTAGCCTTAATCTTTGAAAATGTAGCTTTTCTCTTTGGAAGTTCTTTCATAATTGTACCAAAATTGTTTCTAAATGCTAGTTTTGGTTGTACAAACCTTACTTGATCCAACATGGGTAAGAGGATGTTAGGAGGCTTGAGTTGCTTTAGGATTGGATCTAGGAGCCTTGCATTCCCTTGCAAAGTGACTAAGTTAATTGCAATTGTAACACTTGACCTTTGACTTGCCAAACCAAGATTTGTTGTTGCTTGGGTTCTAAAGTAATTTACTTCTAGTTCTCTTGAAAAACTTCTTTGCTTTGTAGGTTAGGAGAGCCATAAGTTGGACAATGTTCATGTACTCTACATCATCTGCGCTAAAACACTCGAGATCATCAAAACAGAATTCAAAATCTCCAGAGTGCTCATTCCCTGAAACAAAAGCACAACTATCCAAGAAAGGATTTTGTTGAGCCTGTTAAGACCTGTGAGTTTTAGGATATGTGATATAAGACCTAGAAGAGGATGATGGTTGCTGGGAGTAGTTCAGGTACAATTACGACTAGGGAGTTCGTGAACCTTCAACAGCATGTAGAGCATTGCTGAAATGAAAGGTTGAATGTCTATTCATGTGATAGCCTTTCTGAGTTTCCATCTCTATATGGTATCCATCACGGATTCCATTTAGCTTAGTCATAGTAAGAGTGCTGAGATTCTCAGTTCTTTTAATTAAGACACACTAAAAAAGCCCATTCATGAGGAACTGCACTTATGAATTTTTGTACTATGTCTCTTCTCTCAAGAACCACTTTAATAGACTAAAGAGGGGTGATCAAGTCCATGTTCTTGAAGTATTGTTGACTAAAAGTCTCATAAAAAATATGTGTGAAGTTTTCAAACTTTTGCTTCAACACATCTTTCTTGGACTCAAAGTACATTAATGTCAAGGCATCAAATAGATCCATAGTAGTCTCGTATTGCTGAAAGCCTACCACTATGGAGTTTAGTATAGCCGTAACAACACAGTCATAGCTTTGCAGTTAATGTCCATCTTCTTGAAGTCTTCATTAGAGTAGTAGTCTTCAACAACCTTTTCAATCATGGCACCATTACTAGCTGAGGATTCCACCTTTGGCTTGTAAGGATCATGAGTAAGTGATCTCCACGTTAAGCTATCTTGATACTTGATAAAGCCTTCAATACATTTGCACGATGCTCTAAAATTATCAAGAATGATAATTGGAGCCTTGGTCATGGTTCCCATCTCAGACTCAAAAAATTTATGGTTATGAACCATTTGAGTGAAGTGAGTGAGTGTGATGAAACAAGGTTGATATAGGATGGTTAGATCATATTATGAAGATCCAAAAAAGCTCTAATACCAATTACAAGATCGATGTTGGTATCACAACACAATTTTATCTCACAAACTCTCTTAATCTCACTCGGTTGATAAAGTAGAATCTCTAACTAAGATGATAAATAATATAATAAGTTAATGAAAACAAGAGTGGTTTTCAATATACTTGTATATATTACTTCTCAACTCAGTATTACAACACTCATGCAAGCATTATTTGATAAGTTACAATGAGAAACTATATATACTACAAGATTACATATTCATGACAGGTCCATTACTTACCTTTTGTCACAAACTAAAGATGACAACTTTACTAATTTATAAAAGATGAACTATGGATTAAATTATGATCAACTACATGGGTGTGAGAAATCACCATGTAGTATATCAGAGGTCGTAGAGGATATCAAACTGACCATACTTATGTACACCAGTTCATAGTTGGTTCTTGCGAAGCTAAATGGCTTCGAAAGAATAAGTTCCCCAAGGCCGTTTATACTTTGGAAGAATCAACTTCTTCAATGTCTTTTGCAACTCTTCATGACTTTATTCTTCGGAAGACTTTGTCTTTGATCTTTTAAGTGTATACTTCGGATGGAAAACTACATAGTCTCGGAAGACTGAGTTTTACTTGGAAAGTTTTTTATACTCAAGCATTAAAAAGATCATTGAGTTGTCTATGGAAGAGTAGCTTTGTCTTCGGAAGACCTCTTCAATTGTAGTTCAAAATACACTAAGTGTTGTTTTGATAGCATTAGCCTCATATGATCCAATAACAACGATACAAAATTTGAATATTTAGAACCATGCCATAATAGATCTATGCTCGTAGAAGATCATTGAGGTCCCCAGCTCACTAGCGAGTAATCCAACACTATAATGGACTTTTCAAACATCACGTGGTCGCTCATATAGAGACAAAGCTCGTATTTAGAAGATAACTTATCTTACCAAAGGAACCAAGCCTCCACTGTCATATCGGGGCCAAATTAACCCCAAGAAGCACAACTACGAATTCAGATCCTTACATTGAGCACCTAAATATCTTGAAATCGTATAGAGAGGGGGGATTAAGGTATAGAGAGCACAGAGATAAGATAGTGTTAATAGTGAAAATCAAGTTTTTCTTAGTTTTGATACCAAGTTTGCCTGACAAGGCATCTTCATGGACTGCTACCCTAGTGTAGGTGGTCTGCTACCACCTTAAAAAACATATTCACATATACTAAATGGAATTTTCACATCATTAAATAGAATATTCCTCATCATATCATTAATCCAAACCGCGGCGGTTCGCGACCACCTTAGTACACAATTACCTTATCTTTTGGTGATCCGATAAATGACCTTGTAACTGTAACTTTAACCCCCTTCCTTGGCAGTCCTTTATGATCGGGGTTTACAACCCATAGCAATTCGCTATGGTCAAATCCTCTAATCATTTGGAAATTCCTTCTCAACCTTTCCATTCATGTTCCCAAGTTGTTTATTCATGTGACGTGTCGATTGGGTCGAGGAGTCCTAATGGTGCTATTAGACTAGTCGTTGGTGTTCTCCACCACACTCTCCCTCGTGTGTTCCGTCTATGACAAGTTTTTTTTTCATTTTCAGGTTGATTGCTTGTGATTTTTTATATGGTACATGGGAGATGCTGGATTTGTAGAATATATTCTTCGTTCATCTTGCTAAAATAGTCGATATGAACGGAAATGTGCATGGAATTTTTCTAACAGAGAATATTGGGTGCGTGTATTCTGTGTATTATATAAGTTTAGAAGCCGAACAAAAAGTTGTTTATTATTCATGTACGACATATGATAACTAAAAAGTAAAACCCTAATCTAGTTTGAACTGTTGAATATATGATGTAAAAAGTTTTGTTTTTAATTAAACTTTCGTTTCTTGTTCAATAAAAACCCAATTTAACTAATTGAACCATGACTCCTCAGTCCCTGTGAGTTTGTGGAAATGTCATCATGTTGTGTCGGCTATCTTTCTTTCAATTCATAAACCCTTGGAGCGTTTCAGTCCCAAACCTTTTATGTAAGTCTGACCATATCTATGATGTTCTAGTTGCATATTTTACGCTGTCACGCATGCTCTTTTTCATGGCCATAGTAAGTCACCCTTTTATCATTGCATCGCACCGCATCCTTGGCTTGTATACATGGGATGTTTTATGTGGCCTTGTCATTGTCCTGTCGATAAAGTTTATTTTGTTCTTGGCAAAGAGGAAATCCGTCATCCCTTGTGCCCAATCGGTATAGTTGCTATCCAAAAGGACATTGTTTGCGTGAAGTTTAGGAAAATCCTAGGGATGAACATAGCATTTCAAATCACGATGGACTCTAAATCTAGATCTTCCATCACCAAGCTTTGCGTTATCTCATCCAACCATCCTCTAAGAACAACTAGAAAAATAAGGATCAACGGTTTTTAGAGCTTCTGTGATACCATCTTCAATTCAATGGTATTGAGAAAATTCAATTGTTTCATATATTTTCTTGATGAAAATTACATTCACACAAGGAGAATAAATAAAACATAAGAGACTAAATAAAGAAACAAAAAATATGATAGGCTACTGGAATAAGAAAATAAATAAACTGAAATAATATAAAGCTTATATGTCAGCAAGAGGACTTATATTGTGACCTGTGAAGATTATAATAGATAATTTATTTATGAAAACAAGCTTGGGTGTTTCTCTATGGAAACCCTACAAAACATATGATTGTGTTTTGTTTTATAGTTTAAAATTTTGCATGCCTTAGTGAAACCTAATGATCTTTTGCTGCCATATTATTTTTGCCATGTGAAGAATAAATATAAATGAATTGATTTAATTTGTCATTTGTATTCCGATCTTGCTAGCCTCGATCTATCGTCATATATCATAATGTTTTTTGATTTTTGATCAAACTATTAAAACAACAGTTTGACTTTGTTATTTAGATATGTGTTTCTTTAAAAGTTTGAAAGAGTGGTCAACAACACACCAAGGCAAAAGCTCATGAAATTACTATTTTGGATAGAAACCATATACTAAAAGTTATGTCGTTCAACTTGAATTTATTTTGACCCGTTGCCCAACCTATTTTGCTCGCTGCTGCTTTCACCTTCTTCAATCATCGCCTTGTTTTGCCTTTCCTTGGAAACTTTATGTTTCCATTCCATGATCTCCTAGTACTCTTTGTAGATCATCACAAACTTTACATAGTTTTAGTAATTCATTTCTAAGTCTACTGCTTTCAAGGGCCAGAACTCCTTTTTGTTTCCTTCCCTCCATTCAATTGGACTCCCATATATAGATTATATAAGTCCATAACTTGTCCATTCATTTTGGGTGGAAATATGCTTTGTTGCTTTAACACATATTTCACAAACCATTTTACCATACCTTTGAATTTTTCTTTAATGGTTTGCTTTTGAACACCACCTAAATTCATGGTTTTTAGTAAATCTATGAAAGTAAGCATCTCTTCAATGCTTGTTATCTTCACTTTTGTTCAACCACAGCCTCTTTTCCTTTTACCTCTTATATCTTCACTTCATTCTTTGATTTTTCTAAATCCAGTTTGTCAAAGTGATCCCACAACACTCTTGTATCTTCTAAATGTTTAATATCTTCCCATCTTGTAGTAGAATCATGATCATCAGTTTTTGTATGTTACTTTCAGAATCGGGTCAATCTTGTCTTTGAATGGTTTAAATAGATGACATAGTTCCTTCGAATGTTACTTCGAATCCTTGACAATACAATTGTTCAAGGCTTATAAGAATATTCCTTTTCATTGTGGGTACATTCCTATTTGACCTTTATGTCAGAAATACACTTTCTTAAATTTGGGCAAATAAGTCTTAATTCCAATGGAATTTCTCAATCATTTTAAGAGTAAGAGTTTTCTAACATACCATATCTCATTCCAATTCCCATTTTCGGTTCCACTTACCATGAATTCTGAGAATCAAATTGTGTTATTACAGATTTGTCTGAACTTATCAGACAGATTGCAATAGGGACATGTATGATCTCGAATTGACTATCTTCTATATATTTTCCCTTTGCCAAGTTTATGAATCTTCTTGTTTACAAATTAAGCTTGTCTTCCACTTGAATTGCATGATCGTTTGTGAAATCATTTACCTTGATGCATAGCGTTTCCACACTCGAATCCCCGTTGTCATCTCGTGGCACTTGCTCGATTCATCCCCATAATGAGTTCTATGCAGATCACACACTTGATATTTGAGAGGGAGGATTTTATAATAGAAACTTGTTATTGCATACTACATATGTTCGAATACATGATATTTATACATATGTATGATGACAATTACAGGAGTTATTGCCAGCTTATTTTGGCGCCAATAACTACCCTTAACTAACTTATATACTTTGACCCATACATGCCATATTTACATAAGGTTAAAACCCTATGTACATATATTTAATGATAATATTATCTACAACAATATCATCATACTTCTTTGTGCAAAAAAACAAAAGCTGATGCTAACTATAATTGTCATATACAAGGGTTCCATGTTTGTTGTAATCAAACTTTATATGGTAATGATCATAGATTTATTTTTCATTTATTTGCATATCAGTTTTAAATTATTCATTTTTTGTAGTGTAGCTTGGGAAGCATGAAAGGGCAGTGAAATTTTGATACTACCCACAAATATCATGATATATCGTCCCTCGGACTAACTCACAACATGTAAGGTAATTACAAACTATTAATGGTCACTGTGTGTATTGAAAGGTTTGTTGTGATGGACCAAGGAAGAATTAAAAATGGACATGCTTAGTTAATGACTATACATATATACACTAGAATATTTATAGTCCTTAAAATGATAAAGTAGGCACATAATTCATCTTATTACATTATTGGTCCTACCTATAAGCCTATAAGCAAGCCCACAACAGTCGTACAAAGGATAATGTTGCTTGGGTCATCTTTTGTAACATTCTTATTTTGCATATTTGGTATTTATCAAGATATTATTATGAATATTCCAAATTGAATAATTATGTTAATATTTTTATAGTCTGCTACTATTTAATTTTTTTATGCTTTAGAAAATAATTTGTTTATATCATACTAACAAATTAGCATTTAGTATCAGTTCTACATACCCAGATATGGTATATTTGGTTGAATTCGTAAGGAGCTTTACTAATCGATTCATATTTGTCCACCCTAATGACATAGTAGGTCGTGTTCAAAATGAACCTTACATTTTGTAATGGGCTAGATTAGGTCGTAATTTACAAATTAAATTTCATTGGTAGCAACTTATATTATCATAGGTGTTTTTTCCTGGTAATGCGTCACATCACTGATCATACAATAATAAACTGATTTTAATGCGTTTCACTATTTCAGTGACATGTTCTATGAAGTTTGATTACATTTTAGTCATAAACTCAATTGAGTATCATGGTTTATGAAAGTAGCTATATTTTAGTCATAACTCCAATGGTTCTTAAACCAACCAACCTTCACCATTATTACACCACAATTGTGTGCATTTATTGAAATCTAAGTTATAAGAATAATCAGATAATCATGTCTAATGCATAATGCATATAATATCTTATCTATACATATAAAAATACATGAGATGACTCATGTGCAATGTTCTTAGTCATAGTCTAGGTCCATTTTATTTCTAATAACCTAATTTCTTATAACCATTGCTCTGATACCAATCTGTCACATCACGACTGACGACCGCATTATAGGGGCGGACGAATGTGAATCCATTGCTCAGAGCACATGACACTAATTGCGTTGTAATAATATTAAATGTCATATTCATTAAATAAAATTAATCAAATAATACAATAGAATAAAATAAATAATTTGTATTTGCGAAATCGTAACGACTCAGCTAACGAATTAACCAGTGAGTAAACATAGATTTTCATACATACATAGATTGATTACAATGATTGAAAACAATTCAATTCACATGGAAATATCAAGACTTATAAATGCAATAGTATAACATAAAAGACAAATCAATACAATCAAACCTAATAACTAAATTGACTCGGTCCACAAACAAAGCCTTATCGAATGAATAATTCCGATTTCAATCACCACACGACTAAAAAAAGTGTGTGAGTTTGTCAAACCAACATATCTATAATTGTTAGCGTGTTTGCATTAATTAATGATTGTGTTCTCATCTAGTTTATCTAACTATTCACATATAATTACAAGTAATAATATAGCATGTATAGAATTGAATTTTAAATTTAATAACAATAAATAATAATGATTGGATATAAATCACATGATTTCACCAATATATAAAACATGAGAATAGGCTACGAATACTCATATTGATAGGTGTTTCATAAATGATAGAATGCAAGACTTGAAACCAAAAATTGTTCACTGTTCATCATAAGGTTTGATGCCTTTTCGTTAGAATAATAATGATTGAATGACTAAATATGAATTAGGGTTTCAATTGACATTTGGGTTTGACAAATAGTTTAAATAAGATATAGCAGCTTAATCTTTATAACTTGATTAAATAAAATATAATACATTTATTAGGTAATTGAATTTGAAAGGAATAATAATAGAATTATTAAATATAATCAAAACATTTAAATTATAACAATTGAATGAATACTAAAGTGTGAAAAATAAAATAAATAATTTAATAATGACTTGGTCAAAATAATCAATTCTATAATTAATTAGTTAGATGATTTATAAATTATCAATTTAAAATGATTTGAAATAATTTAGTTTTGAATTAAAACAATTTTTATAAAATATAAAACTTATAAATAAGCTTCGTTATAACATTTAAAACCTTAAAATTAAATAAAAAACGGAGATTATAACTTTTAAAAGTTTTAATGATTAATAATTAATTTCTAAAATAATATTAATTAACAAAACAATTTTTGTATTAATGTTATGATATAATAATAATTTCTAATATATAATTTTGATAATAAAACTGATTTTAAAATATTTGTGGGTGCCTTGGGCCAACTTGGGTCGCCCGTATATATGCAGTGTGTGTTGCCATTGGGCTAAGGCCCCAAACTTGATTAAATTCTTCCCTGATACGTTTAAACACATTAAATTCTTAATTTCCCAAATCCACATGACCCCTAATTTTAATTTGATCCAAATTGATATGGAAATAGAATGTTAATAGCTACAAACATGGGGTTTTTTTCCATATATGTATTCGAGTATGTGTGTGGTTTGAATTACCTGAAGTGAAACTAATTTGATATAAAACAAGAACAAGGGACATCAAGATTGGAAGATGGATCAATTCGTCTGAAGAACGATGATAATAATAAAATTCCTTGTATATTAGGCATATTAGTTTATTATGATCAAAAGACCTCAATTAGATTTGTTTGAGAATGCACATATAATCGATTTTGAGAGAGTTGTAGGTTGTGATGAAAGTGGTAATCAAATGTGTAATGCGTGTATGTTCCGGTTGCAATTGGTGTTTCAAAGAGTTAAATAGAACTAAGTGAAGTGTTTTGCCTCAATTATGTACAATCAATTGAGTTGTTTCATAGTCGACGAGTAACCATTTTGATTCACAAATTTCAAATTTGATTACGATTAACGGGTTAGTTCAATAGAGATTAATTGCACCATTGAACTTGGAATAATTAGATAGATGTTTCTGGTTGAATAATTCACTTAGATGTTTATGAGTGGAGTTATAACATTTTTAATATGTGCAGGATCGGTTTTTGTACTCAACACAAGTATTTTCTCTCAAACTCACTAAGTAACACTCGGGTTTGTGATGAAGCAGAATCCTTCTAAGAGTTGATGATAACATACTAAGTAAATCAAAGCAAACACAAGAGAATAGTTTTTCAAGATACTTGAATATATTATTTCTCAACTCAAAGTATTACAAGACTCTTACAAGCATATTACACGAGTTACAATGATAAACTATAGATACTACTACCTACAGCCGGATATATTTTGATACTAGGTGGAAACCTTATACTAAAGCAAATACTACAAAGCTAAAGTTAAGGTATCTTAGATAAAGTATTATCTAAAATACGGTAGTCATGACGTGTCCATGACTTACCTTTTGTCGCCAACTAAAGTTAACAACTGTACTAATTGATAAAGGTGAATAGTGGAATAATGTATGGTCAACTAAATGGGTTTTACGGAATGTATCATGCAGTATATCAGAAGTCTGCAGCGGGGTGTCAGAGGGACCATACTTATGTCCACTGGTTCATATTAGCACATTCCGAAGGTTAACTACTTCGGAAGAACTTGTTCTTCCGAAACCACTTATACTTCGGAAGTGGATACTTCTTCCAAGGATTCCTTGGGAATTCATACTTCGGAAGTTGTAGTCTTTGTTTCTTCTAAGTTTTAAGCTTTAGAAGAGCAGAGATTTTTTCTTCGGAAGTTCGAGTTTTTCCTTAAAAAAACTCCATTTGTCTTCGGAAGTTCCACTCTTAGCTTCGCAAGTCCTTTATAAGTTGTACAAAAAGTAGTCTAAGTGTTTGATTTTTGTTGCACCAGCCTTCTAGGTCTAACAAACTCCCCGTATGATGATGCTACCAAAACCTCACTTCTTCCTAATTCTCAAAACCTTCAGCACAAGTGACAGAAGATGTTTTTCAGTTTCCTTGTTCTTCCCTGAAGTTGTGCTGAGAAGTTTGTACAAGTCATTATTCGACAACAGAACCAGTCTATTACTCTAAATGACATGAACCTTTTGTTGTGCCCCCTGAAGAGAGTTAGTTGATGGGAGTTATAGTCATACTCCCATCTAACTATGGATTCAAGGTTGGAACCTTTATCCATTTAAGAAAGGCTTTGCCTTTGGTTGCTGATCCTTTCCTTTCCTCCTACTCTCTCAGTTTCATCTTCTCTTCAATCTTGGACCTTGCAGTCAACTCGACTAGATGAAGCCTGCTGAGATGATTCCTGATATGAGCAACTATCTCGGAGTTGGAGGGGTTGGAGAATGGCTTCTCTACTAACTCAACAATGTCAAATTTGCTTAAGTGTAACAAAAAGGAGGCATTGAGCCTATTTGTCTCACCATTCTCTCTCTCAAACACAAAGTTGTGAGAAGACACTTTGAACCTCCACTAGATAATCTTCTTCCTTGGTACAAGGGCTGACTAAGAACCTTGTCACCTTTCTTTGTATCCAGTAGAGTCATTAGCTTTCTTTGTAGATTCTTCTCTTCATCGTTTAGAGAATCAGAGTTGAGCCAAGGAGTTTTGCAGCTTGGTCCAACATTCCTCTAGGCAGATTAAGGAATAAATCTCTTATAAGGGAACATGAGAAGCCATAAACAAAAGTCAATTTGATAGAATCCTCCTTATAATAGATGTCGCTCAAAGTTGTACACTTGGAGAGCTTCATCTTGATCTCCTTAAAATCCTCTAAGGAGAGATGTTTGGATGAATGAGAGGATGATTTAGGTGGTTGTTTGGTGGAGAGGTTTGTGTTCTAGTTAAGGTTTTCGGATTGAGGATGGTTAGTTGTGGTGGTTTTTTGGATTGAGTGGGTGAGGAAGGGAGTAAGGTTGATGATGTGGGTTTAGGGTTAAAATGTTGAGAGGTTGGTTCAATTTTTACAGGGAAAGGGAATGGTTTGGGCTGAGGCTGTGGTTATGGAGTGGATAAGAAAGTCATCCCCTGTACACTTTGGTACATCTCTTTCCTTCTTCCTGAGCATATGTTAGCCTTGATTTCACTTAGAATACGCTGCAAGGTCATCACAGACATGGGACTCACCTGCCTACTAGAGAAGCCGTGAACCCAGAGATAGTCCTTCATCCAGGCTTTATCACCTATTTTCTTTGTAGTAGCTAGTCCTACTTCTTCTTCTTTCTTTTTCTTCTCCCTTGATTTTTCTCTTACAACTTTCTTTCTCTCTTTCTCCAATTCATCTTTCTCTTTATTGAAAAGCCATAAGATCGTATCATTATCATGGGGAGACGGTTCTTCTAGAGAGAAACCCTCGGAGGTTAGGAAAGTTATTCTTTCCCTCCTGAGCTGCAGATCAACCTCCCTTTTCTTCCTCTCTATTTCCTACTCTAATGCCAGCCTTGCTACTTCTTCCCTTTGTTCAATCATCAGTCGGGTTGCATTTTCCAGCTTAGTTAACTCCTCTAGTGGTAGGAGGAGCACATCATCACTAAAAGCTCCAAGCTTGATAAGTCTATCAATGATCCCCACCCTCATTATGTTGTTGATAGCCTCCTAGTTAGCTGTAGCTGCTTTGCTACTTGCAGCTAGCAACTTCCCAATTGGGAGTCTATCATTCTTCTTAAATTTTTTGTAGTACCCGAAATAAAGTCGAAACGAGCCAATTCATAATAATAGGTCTATCCGGGACTATTTAAAGAAAATAAACGGGTAATGGAGTATGGACCGAGTGGACCTCACGGGTTATGTGTTTGGTGAGTTTATGGTCCCGAGAACGCCCAATATATATAAACGGATATGCTTGAGCAGCTCTCATTTGCAACTCAACACCTAATTTCTAGAGAGAGAGAGAGAGAGAGTAGAGAGAGAAAGTGGAGAAGAGGTGAAGATTTAAGGCTCGATTGATCACGAGATTGAAGATCGGTGTTCGTGGGCATCCAAACAACAAGAAAACACCAAGAATCCAGGTAAGAAACATCTTTTAATCTCTCATTTTGATGTAAACCCGGATTCTAAGGCTTAGGGTTTTTGAAAGCGGCAAAGATTCGTCCAAAACTCACGTTTTTGTGTGAGAAAACATGTAAAAAGCTTAGATATAGCCTCATGGATGACAAACTAAGGTTTTGGGTGTAAAATATTGTAGTTTTGGGTCAAAATAGGGTGGTTCGTAATTTTTAGCTCGTACTACGAAATTATGCATTCGTCCAGCGAAGCTATGGGTCTTCCTGCGAAACTATAGTCCGCAGGTAGGTTCGCAGACATGATTATCCAACGAAAGTTGGGCGAAACTGGCAGCGAATCAGCCAGCGAAACCGCTAGCAAATCTGTCAGCGAAGATGGCAGCGAAACTGTTGGCGAAATTAGCAGCGAAATTGCTAATCATGCAGTGAAATTAGCAGCGAAATTAGGCAGAAATTAAACCCATTGAGTGTTAATAACCCTTTCTTTGAAAGCTTGATTGAGAAGCTACTCATCGAGTACAGGTGAGTTCAAGATCCCCTATATTAAAGGTTTTTGAACAAGTTTGGGGCTGGAAATGCATACTAAATATACGTTTTAAACGACCAAGATTTTAAGCGGCTGTTGCCCCTAAGGACCTCGCTGTCAGGGGCGTTGCCCTTTATGAAAAAGATCGAATTTTTCATAAGAATAGGTGTTATATAAAAGTATAAAAATATAAATTTTTCACATTGACCTAGCAGCGCAACCCCAGCCAGGGGCGTTGCCCCTTGGACCCCACTAGGGGCTGTTGCCCCTAGGACCTCGCTGTCAGGGGTTGCAGCCCCCGAACCTCCGCTGTCCCACGAAGGATCGGTTATGTTTTATGATGACTTATGCTTGTTGTACATGTGTATGTGTTTGTGAGCGGATGATGCATGATGTTTGTGATGATGTGTGATGGGGTATGCAATGTTCATGTGATGTTATGTATGAATGTGTTAGGTTGATTTTACATTCCCATTAAGTATTATTCCGTGATTTACGTGTTATGAGTATGAAATGAATGAAAAGTAGTATGTAACGTAAAGCAGAAGTCAATGATAATATTAAGTGGAACGTAAAGAAAGATGAATGCATGCATTAATGAACTAACGAAGGTAAGAAAAGTCTTGCAAGCAATGTATGGAGGTTCACACCCAATGAAAGATGATAGCTCAACTGTGTGTGGGTTAGCTGGGGTTTAATCCGTGCGATTGACCATATATATGGGATCCTTGCCTCTTACCCAGGTAATGTGGTCAGGCCACCGGGCACAATGTATGGGAGTCTATTTATAGACTTCGGCCCAGTACCCTCTTTATGCATGACGGTAGGGTAAAGCACATGGCATTTGTCTGAATGAAAGTAAAGATTAATGATGTATGTACAGAATGAAAGATATGAAAGAAAAGGAATGAATGATGATAATGAATGATAACGAGTAACGTGCGATGAACGATGATGAAGATAATAATTATTACCTTGATGTACGTACAATGTGTGATCATGTGCGATAGTAAAGAAGATAGTTTAATGGATGAAAGGTAATATAAAGTTTTATATAACTAGAACTCACTCAGCAACGCTGACTTTTATGTATTTTCTAGTTGGCAGGTAATGGTTTGCTCAGGATGGCACAAGACGGCTACTTGGCTCATTTTGGACGACATTCTTTTGTATAATGTTTTTGCATTGTAATGCGAACAATTTGTAATGAATGTTGTATTTTTTTGCAAGAGCAGTCATTAATATATGAAATGGTTTTAAATTATTCTGCTGTGTTATTTTTCATAGATGTAAAAGTATATTTTATGTTTTATGTACGATGATTGTCCAACTGTGAGCGTCCCGGGATCGGGCCCTTACAAGTTGGTATCAGAGCCAAAGTTTAAGTGAATTGGGTAAGTTTTAAAAAGAAACCTAAACTTAAACTGAAAATGGGATAGAGAGGGAAAGGATGCCAGTCCGAGTAGCTGCGTGCCATCGGGTATTTTCTTAACGTTAACCGGCATTATGTGCGCATGTTATGTGGTTTATCTGCCTTTAGTAGATTTAGATACCGATGTAGTCAGGATAACAAATGTTTGGGGTATGAAGAGTAAAGTAAGTGGCTAATCACAACTGGCCACTGTAATTGGGGACTTGCTATATTTGACATAAACTGAGCTATTACCTTGAATGACCGTGTTGGTGTTTGAATCTTAGAGCATGCTTAGAGGAGGGTTGGCGGTAGATCTTCTAAAGCTTCTTGTGGTGGATGTGGTTATAAGGCCCCATTCCCTGGACGCTTACGGTTGGATCCTCATCGCACAAAAACATATACTATTATAGTTATTTTAAATAAATATTCGCAGCGGAAACATTCAAAAATGGCATTTCACTTCATCATAAAAACTTTTGCTAAATAATGCATCGTTTGTCGGTTACAAAATTACATCGTTGTATTACATCACAAAAGCTTTATATAAATGGATGCCATCCAAAAGAGCTGAGCAGCTGCCTCGTGCCATCCTCAGCAACATTACCTGCCAACTGGAAACACATAAAAGTCAGCGTTGCTGAGTGATTTCTAGTTTTATAACAAAACATATTTTACATTCATTCGTGATCATACATCATACGTAGATACAGATAATATCATTATTATCTTCATCATTCTTTCGTTCATACTTTCATTCATTCATCATTTCATTC
>BJCM01111308.1:0-16119 GCA_018326385.1 Flaveria bidentis | reverse complement strand
ATTATGTTCCTCTTTTCATTATCTTCCACTTTACGTTACATAATACTTCATTAGATTCATTAACGTTCAACGCAAAGCCAAGGGAAGACATACATACATAATAAGGAACATATACATAAACATAAACATACACCATCACCATACAGGCACATCATCCATACATAACACACATCAAACATAAGCCATCACATCATAACCAGGCCTATCTCCCCATATTACCCTTTAAAAACCACTTAGAAACCTTAAGTCCAACTTGGGCGCATGGGACCTTCCAGGTGCATGAGCCTGAAAATTCTAAGTATAAAACAGTTTGGGCGCATGGGCACTATTTGGGTGCTTTTGCCCTGTTCAGGCGCTTTGACACTATGTAGGCGCATGGCACCTGTTTAGGCGCATCAACACTTAGCCGTTTCAATCACTTTGGGCACATGGCACTATTTAGGCGCATGGCCAACACTTGGGCGCATGACCATCCCTTAGACGCATGGCCAACATGTTGGGCGCATGGGCCACTATTTAGGCACATGGCCTTCTCTTGGGCGCATGGCCAACACTTAGGCGTCTGGCCACTCATGTTGGGCGCATGGGCCACTGTTTGGGCGCGTGAACCAATTTATATGTTCATCAAAACATTCTGAAATATTTTCTATGTTATCATATTCACTCGATTATCATTCCAGTGATACCCAAGCACAGATCTAACATACTAAGGCCATATAAGCATGCTAACCATCAATATTAACCCATAATCAACACTAACATACATACATACATACATACATCATTTCGAACACAAGGCTGTAGACCCATTGTTACTTTCAAAATGTTTACTTAGTATGCATAATAGCCCCAAACAAGTTGAAAATCAGTAAAAGATGGGTTCTAGAAACTCACCTTGAGTAGCCTTTGAGCAACACTCTTCCAGTTCAAGACCCACCTTCGATTCAGCTCTTGAATCCCGAAAACAAACACTAAACAACCAGAACTTTGGTCAAGAACTCGAATCCTAGCTAAAACCGAGCTCATATAAGAGAAGACTTACCTTTGCAGCTACTTCTTCCACTTTCTCTCTCTAGAACCAGGGCTTATCTCTCTTCTTTCTTATTTTTCAGCCGATTGAAGAAGATGAAGAAGAAATGGGCAACCATGCCCCTTTAAACCTTAAAGTAATAAGATTTTGTACTTTGTACACTTTATCCCCCTCCACTTGTGCACAATTTCTATTCTTTCTATTTACTTTTCTTTTCCTTTCGTTTAAATAGAAATTCGGGGTGTTACATTTTGAAACTTCAAGTGATTAAAATGAACAAATATCAGGGATGCAAATGGTAATTTACTCTAAGTTTTGACTAAAATAATTATTTTAGAGTAAATTATCATTTGCATCTCTGACGTTTGTTCATTTTAACCACTTACATCCCTATGGTTTCAAAATTGTCATCCGACCCCTAACGTTTCATGTTATCTTCATTTGAGTCTATACGTATCATTTTTATCTCCATTTGGGTTCAAATAAGTAACACTGTTAAGAATTATGTTAAAATTATTATTAAAAAGATGAAATTACCCTTAATATTAAATAATAACATAAAATGAAGGGTCGGTGGAATCAAAGCCATCTCCCTCTGCAGTAAGACCATGAAATTAAGACAACATATGATAAAAGTGATGTAAAGTGAGGATGAGATTATACAGGTTAGGACGATGGGATAACTGCGAGGGAAAGAGGAAGGGTCGGTGGAATTAAAGCTAGAGGAGTGGAACTGAGGTTGATTTTCTTAATTCTTCCACTAATCGCTCAATTTCATCGCATAAGCGTCTGTAAATGATTGGGGATCTGAAGGTTTCGCGGTATGGCTAAAAGATTTGGAGAAGCACAGTTAGTTTGCATAGTTTCGATTCGTTTGAAGAGTTTACACATGTTGTTGCCGATGAGTTTTACTGGAAATGTATTCAAAATTCGATCATCAATAAATTCGTTCTACGTTGCTTGGAAGCGTTTTCTGAGCACTGCCTGCTCTAGCGTTTTGTTCGATTTTCGTTCGTTCGGGAGCTGGTGTTGTCTTCTGCGTTTTTGGGGTCCGTGAGATTGTGTTTGGTGGTGCTAATGGCTTCTGAAGTAGGGTTTTTGGTGACTGGTGATGGTGATGGTGATCTGTTTGCGAAGTTGAAGTTGGATTCAAACCTGAAACTGGAGATTGACGATTAGTGGAGGAATTAAAAAAAACCTCCGGCGGTGGCGGTGGCGGTGGCGGTGGCGATAGTGCGATGTTCAGAGAGGTTCGTAAGTGGTTAGGGAAAAGCAGATGGGCGTCGACGATTCTGCAAACTCCGGCGAGAAAAAGCGATGATTCGGCGACAACGATGGTGGTGCGGCGACGACGGTGGTACGATGACGGAGGTGGTTGCGGTGGTAGTGGTGGACATAAAGAGGGAGAAGATGGAGAAGATAGAGATAGTATAAAAGGATGGGGGTGTGGATGGGGTGATTTTTTTAATAAATAAGGGTATTTTTGTCATTTCATTAACACTAACGGAAAAATCTAACGTCGTTAGTGTATTGGACTCAAAAGGAAATAAAAATGAAACGTCAGGGGCCGGATGACAATTTTGAAACCATAGAGATGCAAGTGGTTAAAATGAAAAAACACCAGGGATGCAAATGGTAATTTACTCATTATTTTATTTTAAAAGATTAAAATATCAATTTATTTATAGTTTCTAAGTTGTTTTAATTTTAATCCAAAATTTTCAATTAGTTGTTTCAACTTGATAGAATATAATGTAACTTTTGATTTGAAATTGAAACAACTTATAAAACTTTTAAAGATAAATTGATGTTTTTAATATCTTGAAGAAAAATCATTACTTTTATCAAACCTTAAGTAACAAAATTAAAATTAACTTTATAGTAAAAGTACATTATACTTTGAGCGAGTTATGGTAGATATTAAAGTACATTATATATGTATAACTATAAAAAAATATTTACTTTATGTTATATATATATATATATTAAATTATAAAGATATATAAAAGTTATTTGAGCTATTAAAAATTTATGAAAGTAATATTTAATTGTTTTATCAGTGGATGGATGATATACGGGCTTTCCTTTGGGAACGTGCCAACTTTTTAAATGGTTAATTGCATCACTGACAGGCATTGACTCACCTTATTATTTTTTATTATTCAAGTACGAAACTTGAGACAACTATAAGGAGTAAACTTACATTAGTGAGAAAACCCCTGACCAACCTGGAAACGCCCTTTTATTTTTGTCACAGATAAAATGAGTAAATTACTATTTTGGTCCTTGTGGTTTAGCGAAAATTACGGTTTCAATCCAATAGCTCATTTTTTACACTTACGGTCCAATAGTTTTAAGGTTTGTTTTAATTTCATCAAAGTCATTAACATCGCTAGTATTTATATGTTAAATAGTGTTAAAAGACTTTTGTGCCTCTAGATTGAATATAAACCCTCCTCCATCTTTATCCCCACCTCTCTCTCCCCCCTCACACACACTCTCTTAGATTTAACATCACCACCACTAGACGACCATGATCGTTGCTCACCAGCATCACTTGAAACCCGCCTACTATCAACAAATCCGACGACACCAACCCTTACCCATCTCTCTCCTCACTCCCATTGTATTCCACCATAACCACCACCATTGGACATCGATCACCGCTACAACCTGAAAAACGTCGTCCACCACCATAATACGTCTCTCTATCTCCCTCCTGTCGTATTCCACCACCAACAACACCGCCATCCTCCACTACCCATCCTCCCTCCTGTCGTTCACCCTTTGATTTTGGGGTTTCGATCTAACTAGATTCATGATCCCCAAGCCCTAGATCCAAAGACAACCGTTTGGCAGTGGAAATCGAAGAGGGTGGCGACCAAAGAGGCGCGGTGGAGGTGAGATCGGTGGTTCTAAGATATGAGAGAGAGAGAGATGGTAGGGTGATGAAGATGAATGATAGAGGTAAGTATGTAGTGGAGGATGGCGTTTGTAGGTGGTGAGTGGTAGTGGAGGATGGTAGTGGTAGGTGATGGGCGGGGGATCTTAACATTTTTAGAGGCCTAAAGCGTAAATGAAATCGAAGGCCTTTCAAAACTTTATTTTTAAAAACTCTTATGTTTTGAAGCACAAGCACTAGTCGATTTATGATCCCCAAATCAGTTTATTCAAAGCAAATTCTAATTGGTTCAATGATGTTGTATTCCAATAAACTATAACAAGTAAAAAGTTAAAACAAATAAACAATTAGCAATTTGCAAATCAAATAAAAAGAAGCATATGCAAAACTAAAACGAATTAAAACAATTAGCAATTAACAACTTGTTCCTAGAACAAAAAATTAAAGAAAAACAATTAGCAATACATTAAGCAATTTACCTTATTTAAGGAGAGAATCAATCAACAAAAAAACCCGTTCAGCCTAGTACCTAATCTTGAGTCTGTTCAGCCTAAAACAATACTCTGTGTTGAAGATCTATGACCTGCTAACCTAGGTTTTCTTCTTTCTTTCTTTCATTCTTTTTTTTGTTTAGTTGATTTTAGGCGTAGACTGAGAATAGACTGTACAATACAATTTATTTTTCCGGTGACCTATTAGAATGGATGAGCGTAAAGCCCTAATTTTATTTTTTTAAGTTGTTGAGCCGTTCCTGGGTGGTGGTAGGGAAGGATGGGATGTTTGGTTTCTTAGAGAGAGAAAGAATGGTGTGGAGTTTTTATTTAGAAAGAGATCGAGAGTAGACTGGGGTAAAGAACTAAAGATGATACGAGTTTTCTTTATTTTCTTATTATTTTATATTTTAATGATATGGGTAAATTTGTCATTTAATATCAATTTAACAGAAATATTTAACGATGTTAATAGTATGAACTGAAATTGAAACAAAATTGAAACTATTAAACCATAAATGTAATAAATAAACTATTGAATTGAAATTGTAAATTTCGTCAAACCGCATAGATCAAAATAAAATTTAAACCTAATATTTTGGCTATATAGTATATACCTCGCTTCTAGCACTTGAGTTGAATATGATCGTTATCTTTGTTACTTTAAACTCAAGAAACCATAGGGATGTGCAACGTAATTTAGTAAGAGCATTCACAACCGGTTCCTTATATTTATGTGAGTGTATTTATTATATTATATGGTATGGTTATAAGTGGTTGTGAGTGAATGATATGGTAAATTTACTGTTCAATCTGTATTTTGGGAATTACTATTCAAAATCATATAATGGTTTTAATATATTTTAAGTGGTTGTAAGTGAAAAAAAAAGAAAAAATAATAATAAAGTTAAAGAGAAAAAATAATAATTTTTAGTATAATTATAACCAATTGTTTATTAAAAGCATTCGCAAACAATACTCGATTTATTGTCGTAAGCAAAGGATATCGCAACACAATATAGACGGTAACAGAGGTTTTACGTTGATTCGATCTCCGATGCTAGCGGATTCTCTACCAGCTATCAAACGAAGGAGATTCTCCATTGCTGATCCCATCGACGCTAAATTCGCAATGGTTTTCTTCTTTCACTCCACCATGATTCTTTTCACTTCGTTCGATTCCATCTGATTTCAACGCTTTTCTGTATGCTGTGCTGATTGTTGAACACTAGATCATGTGTCGATTCATCGACAATTGTTAGTTTACGTGTATGGATTTGAGTTGATTGAAACTTTTCATCGGCGACGTTCTTTGTATCTTCAAGGACCTTGTTCTTGTTGTTGTTGTTGTTGTAAATCTTTTGGTTTCGTGTGGATGGTTGTTAGGGTTTTATGGAACTGATTGTGATTTTGTTAATTAGGGTTTAGAGTTATATTTGATTGAATATTGTGCCTTCTGGTTGGTCAGCCTTGTTCTTGGTTATTACATTGTTAGCTTGAATGAAAAGGAAGGAACTTGGGGGCATTGGTAAAGTTATGTTCGTGGTGAAAGTTTGTGATTTGGATTTATTATTATTTGAATGGTTTTATGTTTGACATGTTGTTGGTCCTGTACTTGATCTCCATCTTCTTCAAGCGCGCAAACTGATTCCTATTTAACTGGTTTTATATACATTTAGTTTGAACATACAAGTGCTAAAAGCTTTTTGCTACTTGTGTTGGATTTAGTATCCTTTGTTTTGTAAATTGTTGATGTTTTGCACTATCTAGACCTTTTGTTGGTGGTTTTGGCAATTTAGGAGAAGCTTGCTGCTGCAAAGCAAAATTATGGCCGAGAAATCTGTGTGTTCGAGACAACACCTGCAACAATTTCTCAAACATCAAATAATACATCTGACAATGGTAAGAAGTTACTTCCTCTGTAACTAAAAGGTAAAGAAGCATCCATACAGTTCTATGTGATTAAGTGTGGTTTATTTATTCGACAGAGGAACCAGATGACTTGGAATTCACTACAGAAGATTATTATCGCATCTTGGCCACCAAAAAGGAAGGTGAGTATATTAATATGTTTGTTCAATTAGACAATTAGGAGGTTGTGCTTTTTGCTATTCATGTTCTTTGGATATCTGTCTTCTTTTGTCTTTCTCTGGATTTATGCTTGGTGAATTGGTGGACTGTGGAATGATCTTTTCTTTTTGCAATGGCAAAATAGTTATTTGTCTGATGCAGAACACGATCTTAATGTGGTATTTTATTATAAATCAGTAACCCTCAATTTAGTGTACTGTTCGTCACACATTGAAGTGTGTTAGATTGTTGTGTGCCGATAAATCTTTGATAATATTTGGGCTTTTTTGTCTAGTGGATTTTATGTTGCAAGCAACTCATTTGTAGCCCAATTGTTAGGGATGATAACATGATTTTCTTAGAGATGATAAATCAAGTGACACATTAAGTAATTATATCGTCATAAGTCTAAACACAGTAACATGCTCATGTGATAATATACTAAAACATATTACAAAGTTTTTTTTGAAAAAAAATTATGTAATATATCATATTATGATTATGTAAACCTTATCATAAGCAGATAAATATTTGAAGACAAAAAAGATTCGGGATGCAGAAACAACAGCTAGAAGATCAAGAATTACCAAGGTAGATTATTGATATATTTTGTTGAGCAACTTCTTTTAACTCATTTTCCTTTTGTCATCCTAAATTTTCTTGTTTGTATTACAATTTCGTAAATTTATGCAGGCTGTGGTTCGTGTAAGATTTCCAGATAATCACACATTAGAAGCGATATTTCATCCATCAGAGATGCTGCAAAGCTTAATTGACCTTCTTGTGAAAGTTGTGGCTCGACCCGACCTCCCTTTCTATATTTGTAAGCATACAATATCTGAAGTATATACAAATAATATAGTAGATATATGATGATATTTCTCATCACCTTGCTAGATGAACCTCTTTATTTGTTTTTCTTCAAACTATGTAAATTTGAATCTAGAAAGGTGCAAACTAAATATCTGAAGTATATACAAATAATATAGTAGATACATGATGATATTTCTCATCACCTTGCTAGATGAACTGTAAACCAAAATTGGTAAAATGGTCGGGTTTGACAGGTTGGGTAACATGTGGTTGGGTTCATTTGTCATTGCTTTTTTGTTACTTTTCTAAATCTATAATTGACTTAACGCATTAATATGATTACAAGAATTATACACTATTAAAATTTTAATGTACTATTAAATAAAGCTATTTTTTCCTTCCATTCAAACAATATGAGCATTGCCATCTTAGTTGCGGTCCTTAATTTATCCCATTTAATCTGTTGGAGGCAGAATAGAACCCAAATCGACCAATTATGAAGTAAATGGGTCAAAATTCTCACCTCTAATGACAACAAATAAATCTTTTAGTCAAATCTTGACATTTTTTCAGATACCACTCCTCCAAAGAAGCAAATAAAAGACTTGTCTCAGGACTTCTATTCTGCTGGGTTTGCTCCTGGTGCAATTGTATATTTTTCATACGACTTACCAAAAGGTATTCTAATCTCTTGTTTGAACAACATAAAGCACTTTGGGTTCAAAATATCATTGTTTGGTGTTGTATTTCTTTGTCTAGGTGTCGATACGCCACAAGGCGCATTCCTCAAGGAGGATGTCATGTCATTAAAAGGTTTAGAGCTTGTACCCTTGCAGGAGCCTGATCCTGATCAACCTGTTGCCGAACCTGTTGTGTCTGCTGCCCCTCCATTACAAAAGCCTGCCGGCGAGAAGAAGATGGTGAAGCCGAAGTGGTTGAAAATGTGACATTTCAAGAGAAAATACGGATAGTTTTCATGTTGTTGATTTATTTATGTAAATTAACTGTTGAAAATTGGATTATGTAATCAACATTACAAGAATGCATGCAGTTATATTTTACTTTTGTTGCAAAAAAATTGCATCTGTTATAGAATTTAATAAAGAATAAACTGAATGGAGAAATATAAATTAGAATAAATATTAATCACCTCGAAATGAGGTTATATATGTTGTTGCTGCAAAAAATTTCAAATCCAAATAAATTGAACTTAATAAACAGAATAATTCATTATCTGATTCGACAAACAATCTTATAATATTAGCAAGTTGGAGCAATACGTTATTAATCATATCAGTTAAGCCATATTAGTCTTGGTTTAACATCTGTTATGTCTTGAATATGTGTAAGTGGAGGTGCCTATACAAACAGGTTACGAAACCCAAGCGGTTTCTACCCGATCTAGATCATTGGTTTGAGGCTCACACATATGAACTGGTTTGTAGCTGGTTTTTGTGTAACCGGTTTATAATTAATTTTAATCATTACCCACAAAACGATGGTCGTTTGAACAAGTTCTATAGACCATGCATACCAATCTGTTAGTAGAAATGGGTTTGAGAATATTGGATTAATCATGGTACTTTTTCTACCTCTAAAACACAAAAACAATCAAAACTGCACAAACATTCAAACTAACAAGTCTCAAAAAGTCTTCTGACAAAGTCTAAGTGGTCGAACTTTTGTTGGTGCCAAAGCTTTGACAAGTGAACAAATTGTGATACAGATCATACCTACAACTAGGAACCAAAATATTTGGTCAGGAGTCGATTTATGTAAATTGTCCGATGATATTTAAAACACTCATGTAAGAATTGTAATGCGTTTCTTGAAGGCGAATTCCAACTTCACTTTGAGAGGGAGAACCAATTCAGCTCGTGATCAAGCATAATGTTAATCGAGATATTTGGGATTTTGATTTTGAGATGGCTTATAAAAGGATGACAATGACATAATTTGTTATTCAATAAAGCTTGTCGTTCAATCATTTTGACAACCCGTGCTTGATAAATTGATTTAAAAGACGCGTCAACCTCTTTATCATCAAGTAAGGGGCTGTTTGACAGCCTCTTAATCAGTCTCTTAATGATTCAGATGTCTGAATGGTTCAACACTTAATGGTTCAGACTGTTTGTTTCATGAGCACATGTCTAAATGGTTAAAAGATTTACCTCTGAATGGTTAAGCATCATACTGCTGCTGAATGATTAAGAGGTCTAATGCTGCATGGTTAAGACATATTATTTAAATTGGTCAGACATTTGTCTTTGAATAGTTAAAATATATAGTAGCTCTTAATGGTTCAAACCTCTTAATGATTCAACACTTAATGATTCAGACCTCTTATTGGTTCAGCACTTAATCATTCAGAAATTGCCAAACAGCCCCTAAGTCATACTAATCTTAGACATGCTCGTTTAAAAATTTAAAAAAATGCTAAAGACAATAAATTTTTGATTTAAAAACTAATAACCAGTGTTAATTTCACTACATTTATTTGATGGCTCCACATAGTTTAGTGAAATTGTACTTTTGCGTTCCCGCACATTAGGTTAATGTCGCGACTCGAGACCCTATGAAAGATGAAACGTACAATTACGTTTGAATTACGTTTGAAGTATTTGAATACCACGTGCCCAAAAAAATTAATTTTAAATTTTAGATTGTGTACCACAAACTTATACATTAAATTAAAAAAAATAAACTATATTTTGATAATGGCTTAAATGTATATATACACAATTAAAAAAATTAAAATTGAAATAAAAACCCATTTGTAATGATGCTTTTTTTCTATAATTGATATGTTACACACATGGTTAACTTCATTGTGCAACATGGACTAGTGGCGCATGAAATAAATTGATTGAAAGGTGCTTTTAAAAATATGTTACGTGACCTTTTTAGTATTACTAAAAAATATATACTTGGTATAGAAAATTGTGACGCCATACGTAGTCCGTCTTTTTAGGTTGGATTTCAAACATATCTACGAGGTTATAGGACCGGTTAAGGGATGATCAATACAATCAGGACTGGTCCTGAGAGTGTTCAAATAATTTTAGGCCCTGGGCGAGTAGAAACGATGAGCCCTATAAATATAGTATCAATAACCAGTATGTTAAAAATCTATAATACGACAATAATTGTTTTACCAATAAATAAAAGTATTGTAGCAAAATAATCCAATTTGCTTAATTAACCAAAACGTAAGACTCCCTAGCGTTTTCTAATTAAAATGCTAATGGATCCTATTTTCAATTGATCAAGATAATTACATTACTATTGGGTTTATTAATTAGTTTGTTAATAATCTATACTTGTTTTTATATATACATACATATATAATATTTAATTTTTTAAAAAATTTTGGGCCCCTAATGAGATTGGGCACTAGACGTGCGTCCACCTGCCCATCCTCAGATCCTCCCATGAATACAATCAATCTCACAATCAGTAGAGTGTTAAAATACTTAACAGATTAAATAGGAAACCAGGTTTATGTGAGAGATACTAAAAATATAAGTAAACAAGGAGACAAAACTAAGAACAAGAATAGATGAATATGATTTTCAAAAATGGTGTGTATTATTCTCAAGTTTTTTTATAAGTGTTACAAAATATAAAAAGAAATACTAGAACCAAAGTAGGGATGACAATGTTATGGTAACAGAGAGTTTGAATGCTAAAGGTTAATGATTTCATTGATGGTATATGATATATATACACAAATATTCTAGATAATACAGGAGAAATATATGGATCTCCATAACTACCTTGACTAGATAATGAATACAATTAAATAAAATAATAATCATAATAATAATGACTTGGTCATCCATGTTTATCCGTAATACGCCCCCGCAAGATGGAGGCTCCATTGGAGACACCAATCTTGGAACGAATTCGTAGAAAGGGAACACGACTTAGAGGCTTGGTGAGAGCATCCGCCAGTTGATCTTTGGAGTTGATGTGTAAAACTTTTAGTGAACCATTAGAGACCTTCTCACGAACAAAGTGATAATCTAAAGCCACATGCTTCATACGAGAGTGATAATAGGGTTAGCACAAAGATAGGTAGCACTGGTGTTGTCACAAAATAGTGTAGGTGATTGGTTAAGGTGTATGCCCAGTTCAGATAACAAGTGTTGAACCCATGATATTTCTGCAGCTGCATTGGCGAGAGCCTTGTACTCGGCCTCAGTTGAGGAGCGAGACACTGATTTTTGTCGAGTAGACTTCCATGATATAATGTTTGACCCCAAGTAAAGTATGTAGGCTGTGGTGGAACGACCGCCATCATGAACGCCTCCCCAATCAGAGTCAGAGAACGCAGTGAGATTGAGAGGTGAGCCACGGTGAAGGAAGAGGCCATAATGAATGGTTCCTTTAAGGTACCGAAGTACACGTTTAAGGGATTGCCAGTGAGATTGTTTGGGCGAGTGCATGAACTGAGAGAGTTTGTTGACAACAAAGGAGATGTCAAGTCGGGTGAATGCAAGATATTGTAGGGAACCAACTAGTTGACGGTATGGAGTTGGGTCGACTGAGGAGGATGAATCATTCGGGTTGAGTGGATCAGAGGAGCTAAGAGGGGTAATAACCTCCTTTGCGCCATCCATATGAAACTGGGAAAGAAGGTCATGAATGTGGCGATGTTGGGATAGAAGTAAGCCAGTAGGAGTAGAGATTACTTCTATTCCAAGAAAGTGATGAAGAGGACCAAGGTCTTTCACCGAGAACCGATGACTAAGCATGGTAACAAAATGATCCAGAAAGGTGGGAGTGTTACCGGTGAGCACAATATCATCAACATAGACCATGAAGTATGCGATAACATCATCATGGCGGTAGACGAATAGAGAGGCATCAGCTTGAGACTTGCGAAAACCAAAACTCAAGAGAAAGTTTGTGAGCTCCAAGTACCAAACCCGGGGAGCTTGTTTCAAGCCATACAAGGATTTTCGAAGCCGACAAATATGGTTTGGAAATTAGGGATGGACGAAGCCGGGAGGTTGAACCATGAAGACTTCTTCTTGGAGTGTTCCATGAAGAAAGGCATTATTAACATCAAGTTGGCGTATCGACCAATTGTTGGATAAGGAAATAGAGAGAATGGTTCAAATGGTGACCGGATTCTTGACGGGTTTATGAAAGCCTTTGGCAACGAGGTGTCAAAGTAATCTTTCCCGTACTCTTGATGAAAGCCTTTGGCAACGAGGCGCACCTGTATTTAGCAACGAATCCATCCGGATTGCGCTTGATGCGAAAGACCCATTTACAACCAATGGGTGTTTGAGAGGTATGAGGGACAAGCTCCCATGTTTTGTTATGAAGGAGAAATTCTGAATCCATTGCTTGGCGCCATTTTGCATCTTTAGGTGCTTGGGTGTGAGTGGTAGGTTCCAAGGTACTGGGAATGGGATGAATAGTGGTGGTGTTGATGAATTGAGGGTTGAAGTATTTGGGATTGGGTTTTCGTTCCCGAGTAGGAAATGCGGGAAGCGGGTTAGTAGGTGTCGGTGAGTCGGTAGAGGACGGAGAGGTGGTATGGGATGACGGTGAAGATGGGGTGGGGTGAATTGGTGAGGGGCTGCCGGTGGGGTTGTGAATTGGTGTGGTAGATTCGAAGGTTGGGTGTGAATGGGAGTGGGATGAATTAGGGAGTTGAGAAGTAGGGGAGTGGATATGAACATTGGCATGAGAGAATGGGGTGGACGTGGGTTTCGGATTGGGTTCAAGGTGAATGGGTGAGGTTTGGGTAATAACAGGGGATGTAGAGGATTTCATGGAAGGAGGTTGTGAGTGCATGGTAAGATTGGGAGTGGAATTAGTAGATACGGGAGTGGTAGGAGTGAGTGGGGTAGAGTTTTGTATGGAAGGTGTGGAGATGGCAGTAGCACTATTTGGGGTTAATGGGTATTGATTTCTAAAGAGAATGGAGTCAACAGTGGGAAGATTAATAGGGGATGTAGTTATTTTATGAGGAAAAATGTGTTCGACAAACTCAACATGGCGGGAGTGGTACAATCACGAGGAGGCAATGTCAAGGCATTTATAGGCAGATTTTGACGATGAGTAACCAAGAAAAATGCAACGCGATGACCAGGGTTGTAGTTTGGATGTGTTGTAAGGTTTTAGCCATGGAAAACAGAGACAACCGAACGACTTAAGTTTGGAGTAGTGAGGAGGGGAATTGTATAACCGTTGGTAAGGAGATTGAAAGTTGAGAAGTTGGGTTGGTAGTCTATTAATGAGATAAACTGTGGTTTGGAAGGCATGGGATCAAAATGACATCAGAAGATGAGCATAATGAAGGAGGGATAGACCGGTTTCAACAATATGGCGATGTCAACGTTCAGCTACACCGTTTTGTTCGGGGGTATGGGGTGGTGTGGTGAAGTGAGATATGCCATGCATTTGAAGATATGAGTTTAGTCCAATATACTCACCCCCATTGTCAGTAAAGATGGATATAAGTGGTGTTTGAAAGAACTTTTCAACCAATGTTTTAAAATGGGGAAATAATATGGCGACATCGGACTTTCGCTTCATAGGGTATAACCAAACATACTTCGAGTAGTAATCAACAAAAACAACATAATAAACAAAGCCATCGATGGAACGTTGAACCGGTCCCAAAACATCCGAATAAACTAATTGTAAAGGTTTATTGGCAGTAAACGAGTTTTGGCCAAATGGTAGTTTATGGCTTTTATTAATAGAACACGAGTCACAATGAAAAGAGCATGATGACATAGACTTAGAATTAAAACCAACATGCTTGAGAAGCTTATTGAAAATTTTTGCAGACGGGTGACCAAACTTGTGGTGCCAAGCGTTTAGAGTGTTGATGGTGGTGGAGTTGACTTCCAGTAAGGATCGAACCGAAGCATAGTAGACGTCATTGTGGTTCGTTCCTCGCATGAGATGTGCCCCCGTGCGAAGATCCTTGATCAAAAAATGAAATGGAAAAAATTCCACAGAAACATTATTAGATATACACAATTTTGCAACTGAAACAAGAGTATTACGAATGTGTGGAACACAAAGAACATTATTTAACGAAAGAGATCGAGATGAAGTGGGAATTGTTGTGTGACCCGTGTGAGAGATAGAAAGAGTTTTACTATCACCGAGGACAATCTCATCTGGTCCACCGTACTCTGATAGTTTGTGAAGCGAATCATGATTGGTGTTACGTGATGTGAGGCGACAGTATCAAACATCATCCATTGAGAGGATGGAATGGTGGCTTGAGTCGAAGTGGTATTAATAACAGGAGCCGTGGATGGTGAGGCAGCTAATGGGATGTTGTTCTCTCGTAAAAACCGCGCAAGCTTGCGACAATCCTTTGTGTCATGACCCGGAATAGAGCAGTATTGACAATATAGAGATTTCCTTGAAGACCGACTATAGTTGGACTGGTTCGGTGCGGGCCAGGGGGATCGATTTGTTTTCAACGATCCGGTTTGCATGGAACATCCAAAACGGTTTTCTTGTGAGTTTCGTTGGGAAGGTCGATTAGTGCGGTGAGTATAGTTCACAGTAGCCATGACCGGAGTGGGTTCTGATTCTTTTATTGACCGTTCGAAATCAACGAGTTTATCAAAAAACTCGGGATAAGAAATAGACTTTTCACGGGCTTTGATGGCTGCAACAATATTACCATATTCATCCCCTAGTTGATTGAGGATGTGTACGATAAGATCTTCTTCATTGACCGGACGTTGAGCAAGAGCAAGTTCGTCTGCCACGTTCTTCATGTCATGTAGGAACTCTGTGATTGTTCGAGTTCCCTTCGGGTTTTTGGCTAACTTTGATTTGAGAGATATGATCCGGGAGCGGGAAGTACTGGCATAGCTTGCATTGAGTTTGTCCCATGCTTGACGAGCTATCTCTGCGGAAGAGACGATTGGTTGAATGGTTTCAGAGAGGCTTCCAAGGAGGGCGCTAATAATAATTTGATCTTCTCGGAACCAAACGGTGTACTCAGGGTTCGGTTTTGGAACATCATCGACGATAAGCTTGGATGGTTGATTAGTTGGGCCAGTTATATGTTTGTCGAGATCAAGTCCTATGAGTGTGGACAAGATCTGTTTTCTCCATGTGGTGAAATTGGATGATGTGAGTTTGATGGGAAGTGTTGTGTTGCAGTAAGTTGGATAATGGAATTGGAAGATGCCATGGCTGAAGTATGTTATAGGTTGGGATTTTAAAAAGGATCGAACTTAGAGGAGTATTTACTGCTCTGATACCATATGGCAACAGAGAGTTTGAATGCTAAGGGTTAATGATTTCATTGATGGTATATGATATATATACACAAATATTCTAGATAATACAGGAGAAATATATGGATCTCCATAACTACCTTGACTAGATAATGAATACTGCAGGATCGGTGTTTGTCACTTAAACACAATATTTTTCTCTCAAACTCACCTAGAACAACACTCGGATATATTAAGAATCAATAAGAGTTGATCACAATATAGAAAGTAACTAAGAACACAAAAAGATAATTTTCAAAATACTTTTATATATTGATTCTCAACTCAAAATACAAGACTCTTACAAGCAGAAGATATGTTGCCATGAGTTACAAGGAGAACCTATATATAATACTATCTACAACCGGATATACTTTGATACCAGCTGGGATCCTTTAGCTAAAGCCTATACTACAAGACTATAGTTTAAGGTATCTCGGATAAAGTCTTATCTAAGATATGGTAGTCAGGACATGTCCCTAACTTACCTTTTGTCACCAACTAAAGTTGGTAACATGTACTATCATAAAAAGGTAAATA
>BJCM01111307.1:0-22830 GCA_018326385.1 Flaveria bidentis | reverse complement strand
CTAACAATGAGCACTTTGATGAAAACCTAACTACCAATTCGATATGCTAGCGACTATTACGAGAAATCGAATGACAATCGAATGTTTGAAAGTTAAATTAAAATCAAATCTGTTTGTGAATTCGGAACACAACTACAATTAAATGAATGAAAGGCTAGTCACTTCAAAAATTGCAATCAAATAGTCAACACAATCGAGTAATCAAAGTATGAATCCTACGTCTAGGGTTAGCTACCAAGAGATTAGCCGGACATCGTGATGAATGAAACTTCAGAATTCTTCATTGAAATCATCTTCAGATCTTCGATTCGATTGAAAAAGATAGAAATTCGGTGTTTTGAAAGCTCCAAAATCGCCCAAAGTGTTGCCCTTTTTCGTCTGGAAGAAGCCTCCCTCATTAGGGTTTTTATTAAGCTTTTATACCTTGCAAGAAACATCCCCGCGTCTAGTTTTGCGCACCCACCGTAAGTTACAGCTGATGGGCCGTAAGTTACGGGTAGCAATGTTCTATCTTATGGTTCAAAGCTTCTGCTTTACGGCTCTCTTTTTCTGGCTTCCTTCCCACCGTAAGTTACGGTGGTTCAGTCGTAAGTTACGGTCAGTCCTAGTGCAAACTCTATCTTACGGTTCAAAGCTTCTGCTTTACGGTGCTCTTTTCTATTTTTTTCATTCCACCGTAAGTTACGGCTGCCTGGCCGTAACTTACAGCCAGTGCTTCTCCAATTTCTTGTTTTCTTTATTTGGCTTCTCGTATATGCATTCCCCCGTCCTCTAACATCCTTGTTTTAATCCCTTTACCTACAGCAAAGCATAACTCGTAGTCATCGCTATTCAAACAAATATAATCACTAAAAGCATATAAACACTCGAGATTAAAACGCTCTAACACCTAAAAATCACATCCCATCAGTGGCTTCATTACATGATTTTTCTTTTCTCTCATTTCTTATGAATGAATGAGAAAAGTGAAATAGATTCTGTCATGACAGTTAATTAGGGAATAATCTTTGGGTTTATGTGTTTTATTGATTCTCAATAATGATCCTCCGGCTCTAACCCGTGCATGATTTATAAAAAAAATATGTTAAATAGTTGTATATTCATCTTGCTTATTTGATTTAATAGTCATTTCATTGTATTTAAAGGTTCTTCCAAGGCCACGGCAAATTATTAAGAAGTTCGGTTTAAATAAATAGTTTTCTCTGTGGCATATAAATTATAAGATATTAACTACTGCATTGGAAAATGTGCCACAAAGTTTACTAGATTCAACCTTCATACTACAAACTCAAATGGCAAGATTCAACATAACTATCCATCAGATGCGACGGAAGAATGTAACTAGGGGAGTTATACCAAAGGAGCATCTTATGCAATAAAGCATGAAGGACACCATCTAAAACATGTTAAATATTTTCTTGATTAGTGCACTTCTTATATTCTTGATTTCAATTATAAACAATTAACAGATTTATTATGATTATAAAACATGATCATACACTATAGTCGGAAAAAGGATTCAAAGGATTAAAATGAGTTAAGATGAGTTCGGGTGAGAAAGAGTTATTTCTGTAAATTAGGTAGTTCAAATGGTACTTTTTATAGTTTTAATGTGAATCTTTTAAATGTTATTATGCTATAAGCTTTTTCTTATCAGAATTTTGGAAATCTTATCAATAGGTAAGTATCTTATAAACAAAAAGTTAATGTTTCTTTTTCTTTCCTACAAAACTACATATGACACTCACATAGCACATGACTTGATTGGTGGGACTATATGAATGACTTTGCTCAGACGATAGCATACGCTTCATAGTTGTTAGTAAAATAGTAGAGGCTAAGATCCAATATATTTTTCAATTGTTTACAATGGCTGTTTCATTCTTATGAAAAATGATTTCAATTAAATGAGCAGGGTTTGAGGCTGAAGGAACTGTTATATTATTTATGTGTTTTCATCGCAACGCACATGAGTTTAAATTTATTGCTCTTTTGTGTTAATATGGTTTTTACAGCGTCGTGAAAAGACCCCGCGGCAATGAATGGGAGTCCACTCCTAGTTAACATTAAGTGACATTAAATTTTTATTAATATTTTATGAATGTCTATTTTTACTTGGTATAAACAAAAGGTATTGAAAAAAAACCAATGAGTGTTTGGTATGGGATGTGTGCTACATGATCCCATTCTTTATGAATCATCACTAGCACATAGTTTACTATTTTTTTTTATTAATGTAGGTTCATCAAGTCGTATAGAGATTTGATGCTGAATTTCTGATGTATTGATATGAAGAAAAATGTGAGTCAATGTATGACTCGTAAACAAGTGAAGATTAGACATTAAAGACTCGGTGGAATGTTACCGTCGCTAAATATTTCGGTTTGGAAGGTGGATAAAATATCTATGGATTTTGTTACGGGCTTGTTGAAAACTATTTAGAACCTCGAGGCTCGTGGCAAATATACTAAAACATAGAGTATTGTTTTGTTTTATTATATGTTATATATAATTTATATTAATTTCTGTGAACATTTTTATTAGTTTTTTTATGTTATATGTAGAATATGACGAGCATGAATTATTATATAGAAATGGTGAAAATCAAACTAAGGTGAAATGAATGAGAAAATATTGAGAGGTCTTAATTGATGAACATAGTACACTTATCAAGTAAAGGATTATATATGAATTTTTTAGTTTTAAGTTGAATATATGTAAATTAAGCTAGTTATAGAGTAATATATATGAAACTCTCCTAATTATCTATAACGGTTATCATTCAAAAAGCTATATGCCCGATAAAAATGATGGTATACGTTAAATATAAAAAAAACCACCGAGTTGTTTGGTCCTAAACACCCACTAAACATGTGATGAATTTTTTTTCTTTCTAGAGCTTAAGAATATAGAGATTTTTTGATGGTCGACCCAAGCATTCTCTTTTTTATTCTAAACTACAACAATGTTTAAGTTACCTTTTTTAACACTTATAATTAAATCAACTATTAACCTAAGCAAGTAACAAGAGCTTGAGATTATTCAAGAGCCAATTAAAAGCCTGAAAATTTATCAATTTTTTTAGGGATACACATCCTATTGTTGATTCCGCTATCCTTATGTTAATTATTAATTAATTAATGCTTAATATTTTTCCACTCTTTTTAACTTGTTCTTGTAGCCTTAATTTTAATAAGATTATACAACCTTGGCCCAAAACCCTCCCTCCATTTCATCCGAATCCCATCGAAAACCATCGCCATCCCCAACTCCGGCGACTCGGCGGCCGACCGTAACTCCGGCGGCGGCTACGGCTACGGGCAATATGGGTTACAACCCTACATTCATCAACCTTTCATCTTTCTAAGGTTACTTTTCTAACTTTCTTTATTAACCCTAGGTTTTGTTTTAGTGATTTTGGTGTTTGAGCGATTATAGTATGAAGATCATAGTTGTACAAACAGTTTAACTTACTTATTTTCAGACCTTAACTACATCTTTCATTCTTAATTTGTACCCAATTTAGAATAGTTCTAGACTGCACTTCTGGTAATGCTTCATTACAAGTGTTATTTCAAATCCAAGTAGGCTGCATCACCACCACACATTGGCCTCATTACATGTGTATCTTATTCTAGGTTGTCTATGAAAAAGGCCCTGATTCAGTTTCATAGATTTAAAGACTGGATGTACTACTCTTCACATAAATGTCATTCTTTTATTGAGATTTTGTTAGTTACTTTTGTCACATAACGTATTCCGGTTATAGTATACACAGTAAATGCACCTTAGCTATTTTGTATACAAAGTAAGCAAGTATATTCTTTGAACTTTTGTGCTATAAGTTGCACAAAGTGTAATAAACAAGATGTGTTTGAATTCATATAATGTAAGGGTTCTTATTGCATTTTGTTGATTCTGTAAACCAAAACATCTCCTAAAGTTCTCAACCTTCCGCAGAATGGAAAAAATGGAACCAGATCCGCGGATGATACATGCTCGAGTCATCAAGTCCATCCCAGCTGGCATCTCCAAGTACCGCTTCCAGCTCAACAATCTCATAAACCTCTACTTCAAATCTAACCTCATTAACGATGCTGTTCGTCTCTTCCAACAAATCCCATCACCCAATGTCGTCTCATGGACGTCCCTCATCTCTGGTCACTCAAACACTCATGCTGCCCTTAGCCATTTTGTCTCCATGCTCCGTCACCCAACCCTCCCCAACCAGCGCACTTTAGCTATTCTCCTCAAAACATGTGCCTCTCTATCTTCTCTGTCCTTTGGTCTCCTGCTTCATGCTCTCTCTATCAAACTATCCCTTGTGTCAGAACCCTTTTCAGCCTCTGCTCTCATCCATTTTTATTCCAAATCTCAGCTTCCAAACAATGCCCGAAAGGTGTTTGATGAAATGCCTCAAAGAGACGCGGTTTGTTTTTCCTCTGTAGTTGTTGGACTTGCCCAAAACTCTAAACCTATTGATGCTTTATCTTACTTTTCTGAGATGAGAGCTTGTGGTTTTGGGTCTACAGACTACAGCGTGTCTGCTGCACTGCGTGCGTCTGCTGAATTAGCTGCTTTGGAGCAATGTAGGATGGTTCATGCCCATTCAGTTATTAATGGGCTTGATTTGAATGTGATAGTGGGGACTGCACTGGTAGATGGGTATGGGAAATGTGGGATGGTAAAAGAGGCGCGTTTGGTGTTTGATGAACTTGTATCGATTATGAATCTTATAGGGTGGAATGCAATGATGTCTGGCTATGCACAACAAGGGGATAAAGATTCAGTTTTGGAACTATTTTCAATGATGGAGTTCCAAGGTCTTGCACCTGATGAGTATAGTTTTTTATCAGTCATGACAGCTTTTTGCAACAAGGGTTTAGCCGATGAGACTGAACAATGGTTTAACAAGATGAAACTTGAGTACAAATTAGAACCGTGGATTGAGCATTACACATGTTTGGTGGGTGCAATGGGTAGAGCTGGGAGGTTAGAAGAGGCAAAAAACATTGCTTTAACAATGCCAAATCATAAAGCTGATGCTGCAATGTGGAGATCTTTGCTATCAGTCAGTGCACATCATGGTAATGTTGAAATGGTCAAAGAAATGAGTCAAAGATTACAAGAACTTGACCCGCAAGATGATTCGGCCTATGTGATTGCTGCAAATGCTTTTTCTGTTGCCGGAAGGTTGAGTGAAGTGCAAGAAGTTAGAAAATTGATGAGGGATAGAAGGGTTAAAAAGGAAGGTGGGTTGAGTTGGATAGAAGTTTGCGGGCAAGTTCATGTCTTTATAGCGGGAGACCGCCGACATGAACAAACAGAAAAAATCTACTCAAAATTAGCCGATTTAATGGAGAAAATAAGCAGCTTAGGTTATGTTCCTGTTTGGGATCAAATGCTACATGACGTAGGGAAAGGGGAGAAGATAGAAGCACTTTGGTATCATAGTGAGAAACTGGCGCTAGCGTTTGGTTTGGTTGCTGATGTGGCACCACGAGGTAAGGCTTTGCGGATTGTGAAGAATTTAAGGATTTGTAGGGATTGTCATGAAGCCTTCAAATATATCAGCAGAGTTGTGGAGAGGGAGATTATAGTGAGGGATGTTAACCGATACCATAGGTTTTTAGATGGTGGCTGTAATTGTGGAGATTATTGGTAATTTATGCACAAAAGGAGGTGTTCTAGTTAACATCACACACACCAATGTGTGTTTGATCTTCAGGTGATTATGGGCTTTCATGTTGTGTGATTTGGAAAGATATCATTTGAAGGTATGGTATGATGATCCTTTTATACTTTAGAAGCAAACTTATAGTGCTATTTAACTTGAGCCTTAGTCTAACTGTTTATAACAGAGATCATTTCAAAACATGATCTATAAACAGTTTGCTTGTGAATAAAAAAAAAGAGCAAACAGTTTGCTTGTGAATAAAAAAAAAGAGCAAAGTCACTATATATGAGGTATTTTGATATCATAAAAAATAATTCAACCACAAACAGAAAAAAAAATCCACTAACCTAATTTCATGTAAATCTATGCCAAAATCACTATATTCAAAACATGTTGCTGTGGAAAAGATTATTCAATCAAATCAAAGAAATATATGTTTGATAAGATACCATTGAATGTCTATTCTTGGAAGAACAAAAAGAAGGATACAGGTAGCTCAATTGGGTTAGCGGAGCTGCTTCAGTTCCAACAGTTAAGTTAGTGGCTGGGTGAGGAGGTTTCAAGCAGTTATTTTTCTTGTTATTTAGATCTGATGCAGGAGTTTTTGTTCATTGTCTTTGATTATTACCTTGTCACTATGCTTTGGAGAATTGCTTATCTAAAAATCAGGACAACCAATTGTTCCTTTTTTTCGTGAAGTAATCACAAATTTCCTAGTTCTATCAATATTCAAAACTTTAAAGTTTGTTTCATGCGGTTTGCACCTTAATAGTTGTTTATTTGGTCAAATATATTTTTGTCTAGATTTTTTGATATGGAAGCTTGTAGAACGCTTAATTTTGATCTTTCTTATACTTAAATTATGCACATATGCCCCGCAACTTCTTTTGTTGATGTGGTAGCTTATATTAAACTCAGTTTTCCTGTGGAGACATAATTGAAATTTATCATTCTAATTAGTTATACATATAATATAAGTCTCAAATAGATTTTCACAGGTTGGTATCTAATTAATCATGCAGATCTCAAATATATTTTCTTGCAATTTGCAGGAGCAGGATGAAAGTAAGATATTAAGCACTTGAAAGTTGCACTTCTGGAAATGGCAGCTCGACACGTGAAACCTGGCATATTTACTTATCGAATCTTGTTTTGTGCACATGGGTCGGGTTGTGATGCTTTTAACAGGCTGGTGAATCGAGTTCTTGAAGAAAGATGGAAACTTTTGATGATCTTGTGGATCTTAACAGGGCCTTTCACACGAATCATTAAAACTGCTTATCAGTTTATTGTGTTTTGCTATGAACACTAAGCGGTTTTAAGAGTAGTTGGAACGAGTAAAATGGCAGTTTGAAATTTTCTTATTTCAAAAAGCAAAAAAGATAAAAGAAAGTTAATAGGCAATACCAAACACCCTGTATAATCAACCGTTCTGCTTCTTATAAAGTTGGTCAAAGCAATACCATAAAACGTGATGAATCTTTATGTTGTTGTATGAATGCATTGAACTTGAAAGTTTTCGATCGTGTATTCTTTTTCTAGAGTTGTTAATTTCTCTAGAAGACGTTTGTTGGGATAGGAATATAAGATTCGTGGAGGACAGGAATGTATTCAACCTTTTTATTTTAATACCACTTGTCTATTAAAGGTATCTTATTGGGCACTCAAGAATCTATATGATTTGTAACATAATAAAATATACATCCTTTTTATTTCAATTTTTATGTAAGTAGCATTCAATTTTATCAAGATGTAAGTAAAATTAAGCATATCACAATGTTATATATTTAGAATTTTAAAAGGTATGATGTTATGAAAAAAAGAATGTATATTATACTTGTAGGTTTTGGTTGTGTTGTGATTGTTTGATTTTGAATAAAATTTATAGCAAAAACGTGTTGCAATGATACATCTAGAAATTTAAAAAACATTACGTTGTGAAAAGATAAAGATATATTATATTTGAAAAGGCTGTCGTCAGATAAAATTTATTTTGAAACACATAAAAATATATGTCATAATATTGTTTGCTTATAATTTATAATAAATCATATTTTAATAGTTATAAAGAAAAAGGAAATATGTTAAATATTAGTTTTAATATTAACAAGATAGTAGCTTTAACCAGTAAAAAATAAACACGTGTGCTTAAGCTTTTTGAGGAAACAAACACCCGTCTGCTTAGACACATGTGTCTATTTGTGACTGGTTCTACTGAATATGCGTCCACGCTTGTTTGTAAAGGCGTGGACACCTTGGCCAAAGGGGACATTTTGAAAAATAAGCTTCCAAGGAGACATTTTGAAAGAGAAGTGGAGAAAAATGAACCTTTTGAAAATTTGTCCTTTATTTAATAATCATTTTGTGTATGCATACTTAACGTTTAATTTGTAAATTTAAAAATTTAAATTTTCCATTCTACTTTACAAAACTTATACATAATTATAATATTTTTATACATTATTATTTCTGTAAATACAAAGTAAAAAAAAATAGTTTAGTAAAACTGATTATAATATGAATGTAAAAAGTGTTGATTAGGTAAAAATATAAGAATATCTAAGAGCGCTTGTAGGGTTAAATTTTTTTTGGCTTGAGGGATTAGTAGAAATGTTTGGACAGCTAATTAAGTAGACACCTTTGTAGGTGTTTAGGCTTTTTGGTTGGGGATTGTCATACTCTAGACACGTTTTTAGGTGTTTTTAGACGTTTTGTTGGAGATAAAAAAATTGTCATGCTGAAATTAATCACGAGAGATTGCAATGTGAATTTTTAATAAACGATCAAACGCTAGTATCACAATCCCACACATTGTGGTGCACTAAAGAGTGAGGAATCAGATTGTTGCATGTGCTATATCCATCTAACTATTGTTTCCACTTCGTTAGAACCAAAAGGATAAAATGTGTTTTCTTGTTGCTCATGGTTGTTACAGGGACAATGGCGTGATTAAGTACGTAAAAAGTAATGTATTAACTTATGAGGATTTAACTTTGAATATTAAGATGTAGACAACTAAAAATATTAAAATAAAGATGTGGTTAAGTACATAAAATAGATATGATATTATGATGACCACGTTTTAAGTATTGAAGCGTCTATAAAAAAGACGTCTCAACTGTGTTTTCACATTCGATTCTTCCGTTCTTGTGGAGCAAATGAATTTCATTGCTTTTGAGGTTTATTGCAGGGTGATCCGTACGTTATATCCATTCTCATTCTTATTTAATATGTAATGTAATATCTAAACTCAACTATGCAAAATACAGTTTCAATGGCCATTTTTCACATATTTTCTTTGTAGATGATATCCATATACGGTGACATTAATGGTCTACATCACACGTGAAGAACATTGCTAGGATGATGAGGTGTTTCTACTTAACATTCGGCTTAAAAGTAGTCAAACCTTGAAAAATGTGGCTTATTGGCGTTAGTGTGGATTAACCAAAGGTTGAAGATTTAGCTTCGGTCGTTCATTATCAAAGATTTACCTTCCCGTTCACCAATCTTTGGGGCTGTAAACAAACCGAATGTTCAACGAACTGTTCGGCTGGAAGTTCTTTTATGGTCATTCGTTTAATAAATGAACGAACATAAATAAGAAAATTATGTTCGCTTAGTTAAAGAACAAACATGTACAAAAGCTATATTCGTTCATTTATGTTCGTAAATGTTCGATAATGTGTTGATTTATATTAAGTACTTATTTATATTTGATAAATATTACATAATTTTTATGATCGATTTTAATTATATCAATATATGATGGTTTGTATTTGTTTGTTTAGGAGATTTCGTTTACGTTCATTAATGTTCATGAATTTTTGTGTGTGTTCGCTTGCCTTTGTTTGTGTTCGTTTATGTTTGTGAACAGATTCATGTTCTTTATGAATTACCATGAACGAGAAATCTCGTTTGGTAAGTGTTTATGAATAGTTCATGAACATATTATTTTCTTAATAAACGAACATGAACAAAACTCTGTTCGTATTCTTTCAGTTCGTTGGATTGATGATTGGAGCTAATATGAATTGGGATAAACTAGTAATTCTATTCGTCGCACGTTGCGGCGACATCATACACAATGTGATAAAAAGTGTAGGTTATAATCCACTAAACTCTTATTCAAACTAATTTACATCGAAAGGTAGAATAACTTGAATTTAAACTGTTGAATGAAAACTTATTATATTTGATTTGACTTTTTTCTAAACAAAATTTATGTCAAAACATAGACATACAAATGCTCCGACTCATTCCCAAACTGAATTTATATCGAAATGTAGAGTAAAAGAAACCTTGTTGTATTTGACCCGACATGTTTCCGAACAAAATCTACGTCAAAATAATTTAAATAACAATGTAATCAAATACTATAAATAAAGATTAGTAAATTTATGAAAATAAAAGGAAAATGAAGATATGATCAAGTCCTTCATAATTGTGATGAGCATGAAAGCAAAGATTGAGAAAAAAAAAGATGAAAACATAAAGTGCAACAATGCATGTTTCGAACCGAAAAAAAATAACAACCACTTGATTAGACCAACACTTTAGTTATTTTTCAAACTATTTAGACTAAAAAAATAAAACATGTGATTATTATTTATTAATCACCTAATTTTGAAAATATAAGTATAAGTATAATATAATATGGGAAATCCGTTATTGACTCTTTGGTATCTAGACTCTCTATGGAAGGCTACAACTCTTTTCATAGGAGGCCATGTCACTTTGATAAAATCAATTTCAAGTAGTCCTCTAGATTCTCATTTACATGTTTTCAAACTACAAAGCTCAAAAAAGAATCATACATCGCTCTCATGAGAGAACAAGAAGATTCTTTTTATGAGATAAATTTAAGATTCATCCGTAAAGTAGTTGCTCCAAACAAAATAAGATCGACATTGTGGTACGTTTATGGCATCATGTAATTATACTTTTACACATATCTCCAAATCAATGGAGATACATTCTACTGATAAACTAAGTGGCGTTTGATTCACTTAATGTATTGAAATTTAAATTTAAATTGGAATTAAAACGAATTGTATTTGAAATTCAATAGAATTGAAATCTATCGAAAGAAATTTAAATTCAAAATACATTCTAGTGACAAAACATTTATAAAATAACTAAAATTTATCACTCATTGGAAATCGCCACCACCTTCAACTACCGATCACTGTTGTGGTATTGCAACTAACTATGTGTTTCCCTCACCACTGACAATCGAATGCGACCTATGAACGAACCCGCTACCAACAACCGATCGTACCCTGGAGTTGCCATCACCAATGCGACCAATCAATCATGCCCGCTGCCGAAAACCCATAGTCGTCAAGTGCGCCAAAACCAACGTGGTCGGCGAGGATGGTCGGTGTTTGGTTGTGGGTGCTGCCAGTGGAGATGGTCTTTGTTGGTGGTGGTAATGGTTAGAGGTCGAGGATGGTCGGAGGTCGGTCGTTCCGCATGATAAGGCGAAAAAGAAAACGGAGTAAGAAATAATCCTATATTTTAGTTGTGATGAAATGTGATTTAACTCCATGTTCGCGGGAAGTGGCATCATGCATGCACGTGACTTATAACTTAGTTTTCAAACGTTAATTTGTATTTTAAATAAAGTGTAACAACTAGTTTGTTAGCCGCTACCTATTAGTTGGGTTGTTTCGTATTTTGTTCTCTAGCTTTGGTATTTATAGCAATGTATCCATTGGGTAATGCATGTATTTAAAAAGCCACTGATCAATAAAGTTATTCCCAGGTTTTTGTTTGCATCTTATTTACTCTTTTACCAACAATTTTAGTATCAAAGCTACCATCTTTCCCTTTTCACTTGCCCCACATCATCTTCCATGGCTGAAACCTCGATAAATAATGTTTCCCATACACCACTCATACCAGTGTTCAAGGGTGACGGATATGAACACTAGAGCCTGCGAATAAAAACCATCTTAAGATCAAAATAACTCTGAGAGGTTGTGTTCTTGGGCTTAACTGCTATTGGAGATGGGTCTAACAACAACAGGGAGGCTAAAAAGAAAGATGCTCAAGCACTAACGATCATCCAACAAGGTATTCATGACAACTTATTTTCTCGTATTGCTGCTGCTGAATCTGCTAAAGGAGCTTGGGATACTCTTCGAATTGAGTTTCAAGGGGACTCCCAAGTTCAGTCTGTTAAGTTACAAGGACTTCTCAAAACCTTTAAGAATATGAACATGAAGGATGATGAGACCGTGGGAGACTACTTCTCTCGGGTCATGGATAATGTTGGACAACAAAGATCGTACGGTGAGGGTTAAATGATGAAGATAATATTAATGCATGCCAGCCATCTTCTTCCACTAATGTACCTGTAAAAAGAATTAGTAAACCACCTTCTTGGCTTAAAGATTATTACTTTGGAGAAGGGTTAAATGATGAAGATAATATTAATGCATGCCAGTTCGCTCTTACCATTTCAGATCCTATATCCCACAAACAAGTTGCCGAACATAAAGAGTGGCAGGATGCCATGATCACTGAGTTGAATTCTATTGAGAAGAATAATGCATGGCAACTTATTGAACCTGCGGCTGAGAAGAACATAGTTGGACTGAAATGGCTGTTTAAAACGAAGGTTGATCCAGATGGGAAGGTTCTAAAGCATAAGGCTAGATTAGTTGCAAAGGGGCATTCTAAAATGTCGGGCATCGACTATCAAGAAACTTTTGCTCCAGTGGTGCGATTCGAAACTATTCAATTGTTTATTGCTGTTGCTGCTCAATTGGGGTGGATCATTTATCAGCTGGATGTTAAGTCTGCCTTTTTGAATGGTGACTTACTTGAAGAGATATATGTTGAGCAACCTGAAGGTTTTGTTATGTCCGGAAAATCTCATATGGTGTAAAAGTTACTTAAAGCCATGTACAGACTTAAGCAGTCGCCCAAGGCTTGGTATGCCAAAATCGATGGATACTTTGTTAAGCATGGGTATGTAAGGAACAATAATAAGCCCACCTTGTATATCATGAGGAAGGATACAGGAGATGTCATCTATGTGTGCTTATATGTAGATAACATAATTTATACTTCCTCTTGTAGTGATATAGTAATGGAGTTCAAGAATGGGATGATGAAACAGTTCGAAATAACTAACATGGGCCAACTAAAGTTTTTTTTGGTTTTGGAAGTTAAGCAGGCCAAGGATGATATTTCTTGTATTAAGAAAATATGCAATGATTCTTCTTGACAGATGTGGCATGACAAATTGCAAGAAAGAGCTCACACCCATGAACATTAATGAAAAGCTTCAATCCAATGATGAGTCCGAATATGTTGATGAAGCAATCTTCAGATGTATAGTGGGTGGTCTAATTTATTTGACTCATACGCGTCCAGATGTGTCATATGCTGTTAGTATTGTGTCACGGTTTATGCAACGACCATCCAAGATGTATCTTGGTAAAAGAATTTTGAGGTATGCTGCTCATACAATAAAGCTCGACATTTGGTACAAATGAAGTCAAGTTGTTGAATTACGAGGTTTTAGTGATAGTGATTGGGCTATCAGTATAGATGATCGAAAGAGTATATCTACTTATGTGTTTACTCTTGGAAGTGGTGCAATAGATTGACAATCAAAGAAGCAACAAAATGTTGCTTTGTCTAGCACTGAGGCTGAGTATATATCTGCTGCTAGTGCTTCTTGTGAAGCGATTTGGCTGCGGAGGATGCTTGAGGATCTCGAGTTTGTGCAAGATAAGCCAACAGTTATTAAGTGTGATAATAGATCTGCTATTAACTTGTCCAAGAATCCTGTCTTACATAGTCGTTCAAAACATATAGAACCGAAGTATCATTTCTTGAGGGAAATGGTGTTGTTGGGAAAGATTGCACTAAATTTTTGCAGCACTACTGATCAATTGGTAGATGTGTTAACAAAATCACTTGCTAGAGAGAAGTTTGAACTGTTCAGAAGGATGTTAGGAGTAATGGAGTTTGAATCAAGGGATGATGATGAAATGTGATTCAACTCCATGTTCGCGGGAAGTGGCAGTATGCATGCACGTGACTTATGACTTAGTCTTCAAACGTTAACTTGTATTTTGAATAAAGTGTAATAGCTAGTTTGTTAGTTGCTACCTATTAGTTTGGGTTGTTCCGTAGTTTGTTCACTAGCTTTAGTATTTATAACAATGTATCCATTGGGTAATGCATGTATTCAAAAAGCTAATGATCAATAAAGCTATTCTCAGCCTTTTGTTTGCATATCAATTACTCAACTATTTACTCTTTTATCAACAAGTTGTATATATTAATATATAGGGCTCAAAATGAAAAAGATAAAAATGCGAACAATAAGCAAATTATAATGAAATTTGATTTTCACTATTATAGATCATCAACTTACAATTGGGTAACATGGTAACTAATAGACCATCTTATTACAATTGAAACAATACTCAAATTAATGCCGAAAAACAAGGATTTGGAAAATAAAATTAATGTAAATAAACATACGATCGATCATATATATATCGAAAACGTAGTATTACGAGATAAATGTGTGCATGAATTAACATGGAGGCATGTCGGGAGGTGGTGGCAAAACTCTAGCGTTGCTGCTTTTCCCATTCCTTACTATGAACACCATCCCCATTCCCCAACTCACGTGTCGTTCCAGATGACAATGCATAAACCACACACCTGCATCCAACAAATTATCAAAAATGGAGTCTCTTATAATTAATCTATGTTCCAATTAATTATGGTCAATATGCATGAGAATTGAAACAAAGAAACAAATTAACTAATCAGGATTATTATAACTAATTATTATAATGATAAATTAACATACCAGGATTATTAGCTTTGAATCTGATAGCAGTCCAACCATTCTGAGGAACAGCAATGGTCTGCATATGAGGAGGATCAACCAAATTATAAGTCAACTCATCTCTTTTCCTCTTATAATTACCGAACCCAGACCCCACCACGTAGAAACTATGCCCATGCAGATGCATCGGGTGGTCCACTCCGGCCACCAGGTTGGTCCCCTGAAACACCAGCTCCACCGTCTCATTATGCTTCAGCATCGTCACCTCCGTCGCCACCTCCGGCAGCCGCAGCGTCGCGTTCAGCCCGCTCGCCTGCGTGTAGTTGAACTTCAGCGGTGGGACGTCCGGGAAGTCGTCCCCGTACACCCCGCGGTTTATCCCGCGGTAGTACGCCTCCAGGATCGACGTCGACGGCATGTCGAATGTTATGTTGTTGATGCTCGCCGCGAACCTCGACGTGTTGCGTATCGCCTCGCACGTCTCGTTCGCCGCGCATGGGATCGCGTTGATCGACAGCGTGTAGAAGAGTGTTCTTTTTATCTTCAACGGTACGTCGATCGGGTGTTCAGGGCTCGCAAGACTGCGTAGCCTTGCCGTGAAGTCGAACGACGCGTTTTGGTCGTTGAACGCCGGGAGGTCCGGGAAGACCGGCGGCCTGGTGGCCGAGGCGCTGGTGTAGTCCACGATGGCGGTGGTGGTCGTGTTGTCGAAGGCGCTGGCCGGTTGGGCGTTGAAGAGCTTGGCTGCCATGTAGTAGCGGTTGGTGGGTTGGTTGGCTTCTAAAAGAAGGTCTAGGGTTTGACCGGGTGATATGGTGATGTAGTCGGATTTGAAGGGTTTGGTGTATGCGCCGTCGCACCCGACCACCGTGAGCGAGTGGTTGGCGATGCCGAAAAAGATGAGGTTGTTCATCGCGGCGTTCACCATTCGTAGCAAGTATGTTTTTCCTCGAGTGACTTGTATCTTAGTAGTTTCTGTAGCAACAGAATCAAACAATATTAATAATAGAAACTCTAAATCTTAAACCCTAAATAGATTAAATAGTAAAAATAGACCTGAATTCGAGCAGTTGTAGAGATCACCAGGTTGGCCGTTGATGGTTAGCGCGTCGGAACTCGCTGGATCTCCTCCGCCTTCCATGAAATTTTCGAACACGGTTTGTATATCGTCTCGCCACCATTCTCCTGCGTATATTTTTTAGTTATTTCTTTTATTATTTATGATGAATAACAAAGTAATTATTTGATTTTAAATAAAATCATAAGCTAAGTTTATATATAAGAAATGTCTTAAGTGTTGAATTAATTTTTTCTACGTTTGTATATCTTCCAAATAAAGAAATAAAAGAGTTCCTTAGGGGAAACAACTTGCTAAACACGTTCGCACGTATTTAAATAAACTAAAGTATAATTCTTCCATTGTGATCGGACAAATTAATTATTCGATGGCTTAAGGTGCATATATTAGAATATTCAAACAACAATAAAATAAATAAAGTAATAATTATATGAAAAAAACAATCATTTTTGTTAGAAAAGCAAGTATAATTAACTTGTATATCTATTAATTATATCTTGAAGCACGAAAATAAAAGACGGTCATATTAAAAAAGAAAGAACAAGCTAGGTACATGCATGATTAAAACTTACCTAAGACAACAGGGACGTCTTCATCAGGTTGTTTAAAGGGGTAAGTAGTTCCAAGCCTAGGTAAAATAACAAACAAGCCATGTATGGTGGCCCGTGACCAGTCGCTATGGGCGTGCCACCACAACGTGCCTTCTTCGTCCGAAAGGAAAACCTTTTGGCTGAAATTAGCACCAGGTTGGATCGGGCATTGTGTCACAAACTCCGGTCCATCTGACCATGGATACCTCGGTTGTTTCACTCCATGCCTACAATTTTAACACATCATGATAAAACTAAATAAAACATCTACTTTTCTAAATAATAATACAAAAAAAGCAGTTGAAAGAAACTATCATATATCAATACCAGTGAATTGTGATATTGTGGTCGCCCCTGTTAATAACATCAACAATGACGGTGTCGCCTCGACGAGCAGTGATGGTTGGCCCGGGGAACTGTCCGTTAACAGTTAAGAGACTCTTGGTACTGCATAGCCTCGTGTAGTTGGTTTCTTGAACCTAATTTAGAAAGGAATTAGCTTATTTTCAACCATGCATGCATATACTTAAGAAAATATATATAGCTTCTCATATATAGTTTTTAACATATTATTAGTTCTGACATGATTGTTTATATATATATAGGCTCGAGACTTACCACAAAAGTATATTTAAGAACAGCAGCTTGTGAATGAATGAAAGAAAGAATGAGAAGAAACCCTAGAGCTTGGAAGAATCTCATCTTCATGTTTTGAATTATTGGTGTGTGTTATTGTAAACCCTAGGTAGGGGATTGGTTTATGTTGTTTGCATGAATGGGGTGCACATATACATATATATATATATATAGTAGGTTGAAAAGGCAGAAAGGCTGCTAACTGTTGGCTGGTGGCCGGTTGGATTTTAAAAGGTATTTGACCATGTTTTTAATTAACTAATTATGTATACATAATACATGATTCATATATTAATCACTATACATGTTCTTTATAACATTGAATCTTTTATTTTCGTATAAAATGTAATCAAGTGCCTGTGGGTGCAGTCGTGTTGTTGAACAAGTGATGGTTACAAAGGTGGATGGTAACGTCTTCGCCTGGGTAGATATTATGAAAATCACATGATATATATCGTGAAATTGATCGGATTCTATCTTTCAGAATCAAACAAACTTAGTGTGTTTTCCAATAGAATTAAATTACATTGAATATCAAAAATTTGTGATAAAGTTAATAGTAATAGCTACAAAGGCAAAATGTCGGTTTCTTATAGGTCGCTTAGATGTTGAATTACGCACATTTCTAGCTAGCTAGTTGTCAATCAAGATGATACTCAATTAAGCAATTTTTACATGCCAATAATGTAACTAGTGTTATACACTTGTCAAGAGACATCATGGCGCTTTTGTACTCAATGACCAACGTGCGGTAATGGTCGGGACAAAGAGTATGTAAACATGATCTAAATCTAAAAGGCTACCCTCGGTTCAATTAACTATGGAGGTGAAACAATGTAACCTTATTCCAACGTACCCATTATATACAAGTTAACAACATACCTAATCAAAGATTATCCATATACATGTTTAATGACTTTACACAATAATAACCAAGTTTTTCTAGTGTATCATTAAATTAATTAGGTCCAAACTTGATTAATAAATTGTGAACTTTTCTTCACTAATACTTTCTAATTCAAATTAACTGAACATTTTTCACTTGTTAGTAACTAAAATTTATACATGTTTTATTTGTCTAACTTAATTTTAAAAAACTTAAACATCTGTAAATGTATTACAATGGATTGGAACACATGAGACAGAAAAATTAAGCTAGTGACTTTAAATAAAACACTTGAGAAAATTAATTATTATTGTGTAAAGTTTTATATTCATAAAAGTAATAAGTTCATGTCTTAAGAGACGTTTAAAAGTCACTGGTGCTACTTTTGAAATTTTGTCAAAGTTGGTAACCCCTTTCTACATATTAACGTGTGGAGAAGCAGTCAAGCTTATGAAATATATATATAATAAATTAAGTTTAGAGTGTAAGATGATATAAAACATCCTACTAATTATGTATATAACACATTAATATAATTCTTCTCTTCACGTAGTATAAGTTGTATGAAAAGTATAACATTTATATAACATACTTAATTATTTTAGTAATCCGTATATTACACGGATTAAATAAATACATTAAATTATTTAAACTTTATTAACTATAAAACGATATTATAAGATAATATATGATTGAAATTACGTATTAATAAAGATTATAAGTAATAAAAGTAAAAGGATGATACATATTTTATTATTTTTTGTGATTAATTCATGCAAGTTAAAAGAAATCTAAATCGTACACAAGAAGAAACTCTAATCAATTATATTATTATACATTTGCAGTAATCAACAAAAATAGCTGTTAGGTCTTCTTTTAAGTACTAATTAATAAATTGGACTCCGACGTCTAATGATCACCCCGGGTTCTTAAACCTATATCGACAACTTGCTAAAACATGATTAATTAAATAAAAAAGCAATCTTTAAAGTCATTATATATGTATTGATACCTACTATACATATGATTACTGTAAAAAGAATCATATATGTATTATATATACAAAACTTATCAATCAGGAAAATTAAGTGTGTTGTGTTTTGACGTTTACAGAAATTTTCATATAACTTAAGTGTATCTAGTGCTGTAAAAATCTAGTTTAAATTAATTTACTCGTGGAGTACGTGAAGTTTTACTTGATTGTTTTGAATCCTCATGAAAAATTATTAAAAATTTAACAAAAAAGGCACGTTAGTTGAGATCTCAGCTCTTTGTATTGTCATGATTCTCATGGAGGAACACAACTTATAACATGAAAGGAAATGAAGATAGGTTACAGACTTACAGGACCATTCAAACCAATTGAAAGAAGCTTAACTTATTCGATATGCATAAGCAGACAAATATGATTGAATTATGTTTCTTTTATAATTATTCTTCTTATGTTACGAGGTTTTTCATTATTCTAGTAAGGTTCTTGTCTTTTTATTTCTTTCAATCCCCTCTCTACGCTACTAGATGTTGGTTATCCGCCGACCTTCTTCTTCTATCAACTCTCTTGTCTGACGTCATTATTTCTTTTCTTATCTCTCTCATCATGCCCCGAGAAAACTTACAGACACGGTCACAAACACACATGTACATATGACTTTATTTATTCTTTTGTTAAGTTGACACAACAATATGTTATAGTCATAGCTTTTGTCGTCACAGTTATAGCTCTTGCCATAGTAGCACTCTTATGGTGCCTCTTGTTGCCGAGCTTTAACCTTATATTCTTTGTTGTTGTTTCCAATCACAAACTTTTCTTACTATATATGTTTTATATGCATTTTTTTAGTATTATTGTATGTTAATCTTATAACAATATGTTTATTCTTTTTCCTCTAGTTTGAACGTCTAGTTTCCTATCATTCTGATTTGTCAGAGAGAACTTAAGAGAACATGTTTGTTGGGAATTTGGAATAATCACTAATAATTAAATATATGATTTGACTAGATTTTTTCTTATGATTATTTTTTATTGTATTTTATAAATAGTTAATCAATATTACATAATATCTTATAGAGTATTTTGTAATTCTATGATAAGTGGTTAACGTCGACATGACTACGTCAATGTATCTTTTGATACTCAATCGTTCTCGTAAATTGGCAAAAGTAAATATGTCATTAAAGTCACTAAAGGGTGTGGAATGTTTGGTTTCCATCTTTAAACAACATAACGCCATATCGATTTAGAAACACCATATTTCTCGAATGAAGATATGGAATTTAGTCTATTGGTATGTTGTTGTACATTACACATCTTGTTATTGTTGGCTATGACTAGAGGTGGCAAAAGAAGTTTAAGAATGTGATTTTGGGTCATAATAGATGTTTTGAAAATAAAGATGGGTTAAAATGAATTGAATAAAAAACACAAGAGTGCCAAGATGAGTTAAAAACTTTTTTGAAAAAAAATAAACATAGGTCAAAATTGGTCTTTAAAATTAGAGCTTCAAGTCACAATAAGTCAAGATTTCTTTCACTCAAATTAGTCACCTTCGTCGAGTTTCATCGCGCACCACCACCGTAACACCACCGAACCGCCACCATACCACCATCGAACCACCACCACACAACCACCGGTCCACCGCACCACCACCGTTCCGCCACATCACCACCGGTCCATCGCATCTGCACCCTCCTACCTCCGTCAAGTTTCATCGTGCACCACCACCACACCTACAGTCGAGCTCCGCATCAGCCTCCACCTCCGTTGAGTTTCATCGCTCACCACCACCACACCTACAATTGAGCCTCTGCTTCATTATCGCATTATCATCGTCACTTTATTGAAGGTACCACCCTTTATAGATGAAGTCATATATGTATCTTTTTGAGCTCGTATAAGCATCTGTCTATATGTGTTGTTGGAATGTAGAAAACTAGCAAAATAGTATTTGCTTTTTAAAAAAATGATCCATTTTGACCCGAACTCATCTTGACCCGAACACATCCTAACCCAAACTCATCCTGACCTTTTTTTCTAAATGACCTATCCTAACCCAAACTCATCCAGACCCAAATTCATCTTAACCTAAAAAACCAACCCATTTTGCCTATCTCTAGCTATCACTACTAAAAAATTATGAATTTGTCTCTATCGAGCAAAACTTATGACTAATACATGTTTGCTTATATATATGTTTTAAGATATACTATTTTGTGATGGTCTCTCATACAAACTAATATTTTTTTATTACGCTCATAGCTAGGAGCTCACATATTTGTTATTATTTGTTTTAATTTTGATCGTGTGAATGAAAATTTTTAAGGAGCTAGGTCACTCATTATGGGATTGCTCCCATCTAAAAACATTTAACTACAAAGTTGGCGTCTCAACCATAGTCAATGGGTCCAAATATGGTGATAAATCTGCGTTGACATGTTTTTATGGCTCAATGATCATCAATTTTTCACTAAGCTTCAAGTTATATTAAACTTTACAATCATTTTTTAACATTATAAAACTCTTAAGTTTACTAAGAACCGAGTTTTATTACATTAAAAAAATCAAATTTTAATTTTCTTTTATAAAATGCAATAGATTCAAGTTGATATTTAAGCACTCGAGGTTAATTAACTTACAATAGAGGTCTAGGATATTCTTTAAATCTTATAGCGTTTGGTTTGTGTGCTTCCAAAATCACTTTATCTTGTAAATTAGATAAAGTTTCTTCATTTTTCACTGAATACAAGTAAATATTGATCGATGTCGAATGGCCGATCAAAATGAGATATAAATACGTGTTATATTGATATTTAACTAGTAAGTGTAGCAAAGGTGTTAGAATTGCGAAGAATGATGTTGGTTGAGTACTTAAACTAACCATACAATTTAAACTTGATTTTTGATTTGGTTGGTGACTATAAAAACTTAACGCAGATCGAAAGTGTTTTACAAAACAACATTGAGAAAAAAGGATAATACCTAGGTTTCAAGTACATAAAGATGATTGTTTGACCTAATTAAGTTTATCAATTGGACGCCACATAGACAATAGTTGAATTGCTTAATTTGGTAAAGAACTTAAAATATAAAGATGATTGTTTGACCTAATTAAGTTTATCAATTGGACGCCACATAGACAATAGTTGAATTGCTTAATTAGGTAAAGAACTTAAAATGAAATACCAGATCATGATGATTAACTATTCTAGATTGAATAATATCATACAACTAGGTTTTCTACTTCAAGAATTACCAATTTAGTAAATATAAAGTAATAACTATAATTGTTAATTATCGAAACCGAAAAGTGATGAAAATCAATTAACTATTTAAAATCAAACCGTGTAATCAAACAAGTTAACATACAAGTCATAACTTGAAAGATTAAGTTCAATTTACATCCAAAGTTAGGTAAATATCGGTAGAACAATCTGCTATTACAAACCCTACACCCGAGAATGACCACAATTGATTTAACCTTGGATCATCTTGGTTATATCTTTAATGCTTGATTTAGATCTTCAGAACATGAACATGGATGTAATCCGGAAGATTTGGAACCATTAAAGTCACCTCTTTTTTGCCCAAAATTCATCTTTAAGCCTCCATATTTGAACATACCCACCCCCAACCCCTCGAAAGCTAGTGTTATGGGATTAATATAGCAGCCAAAAATCACAAAAACACATGGAGCCCGACATACCTTATGCTGGTATTGGCATAGCCTACGCCTCCACTTCCATCAAAATGCTCAACCTATGTATTATGGTGGAAAAACTAGTGTTAGCTACGTCGTTTTTAGCTTTTTCTTTGTTTACTCGTCCATTTTCCTCCACTTTGTGTGTATTAAACTCGTTTCTTGTATAATCTTCATAGTTACCCGGTATACATAAATTAATTTAAGCAAATTTTTTTTATGCATAGTTATAATTTAAAACATATGTTAAATGCAATTAGCACATTTGCCCATCACATATGTGTCTAAGTTTTATCTCTAAACATTGGTATGTTTTTCTAATACTTATATTACCATCATTTTGCTGTTAATGTATATTCTTCTTATGTGGAGTAATATTAGTAGAAGTTATTTTAGTTTGCAAAGGTTCTTCATCGTCATCAATGACTTAAAAAATGTTTCCAGT
>BJCM01111290.1:0-26717 GCA_018326385.1 Flaveria bidentis | reverse complement strand
CAATTCTATGTCAAACATGTTACAATAATGTTTGTATTATGTATTCATGTTTGTTTATCCTTTATAACTTTCAAGTTTCAACTTTGCATGTTGAGATTAGGCTTTGTCAACTAGGAGAGGAGGAAACCTTTCATGGACTGATGTTATTGGGCCAATGTATTGTTACATGTTTGTTATATGGGCCGGTCTATATTGATTTCATTGGGCTTGGCCTTCTCCGCATGTAGAGGAAAAAATAGATTTATGATAAAAAAAAAAAGAGATCATGAGCTAAGATTTGGTTAGAAGACTTGTGTTTCACAACAAATATGAGAGTCGTTGCTGATCTTCATACCGGATGATGATCATCTCCCAAGATCGTTTTTTCATCATATTTGCATCTTCATATACATTTTTATCATCATTTGGTCATCGACTCGTCATCTCATGTACATTGTGGTCTTCTAGTCTTCATCTTGTTTCTGATTTGCTACAAATTACTAGATCTTGGAGTTTCATCTTCATCTTGGTCTTGATGAAATTATATACCTGATTGTTTGTATTTCATTATCTATTAGTATGAGTCAAGTTCTGATTGTATTGTTCGAGTGCTTATTGTAAAAAAAATTGTTCTTGTTTTCTTTTCGATGTTGAACATATTCGATTTGAGTGATTTCTTGAAACATATTTTTATTTAAAGTTCGCTTAGATGTGTTTCCTATAATCCAATATGCAACTTTAAGATCCTATGACCAATTTCATTATCTATGTTAATCAATTCATATCAATTGATCTAACATCCTTTGATTTACATCCACTTAGTTATGATCTCGCACTTAGGAATGGATTTGAGGTTCTGTTACTTAGTTACGTATTTTCAACTCGGCTTGATTTGTTTGTTATATAAACAACCAAAATGAGTTTAATGGACTTAAGCTAATATTAATACCTAAAAACCTAGCAAAACACTAAAAACCCGCAAGAAACAAAAAGGATTCATGACTCGAAACAAAAGACAAACCCCTCAAAACAAAAACAGCAAACTACCAATGGCAATAGCCAATAAGGTAGCTATTTAATATCAAAATAACACCTTATAAACGACTCATTCATGATCGTTTTTATTTTATTCTTGATCCATAAGTTAGCCAAAAACAGTAATGGAAGTATTTAAGCTTAACTAAAATCACTGCCAACCAGATTAGTCAACAAATTCACCAATTCATCAATTTAGGTTAGTATTAATCATCACTACACTAATTCATATCATTTCACTAAAATTCATTTAGACCTGTAATGTATCAAGAATATTACATGCGTAGTTTTAATCAAAACTTAACCTAACTAACATGGCATAGGTAACATTTCTAACATATTAATCCTCAATAAATTCCAAATTGCTATGTTGATTCAACAATGGTGTGAAATTCTCATGAAACATCACGAAAACACAAGACAAACTTAAAATAAAATTCAAAATTCATAGATTTGAGTTCAATACAAATAGGGTTGAATTGGTGGACCCTTATAGTTAAACGAATAGTGTTTGTGTTAATCCATTGATAGTTCCTATTTTAACTCCTTTATTTTTATTTTAGTTTCTAAAACAATTTTTATGTAATAAATTAAATTGGTTAGAATGTTTTATTCTGAAGTTAAAAACTAAAAACATATTGATATAATATTTTGAATTATAATATAAATATTTTATAGAAATTGTAATCTCGATATAAAATAGTAATTATAAAGTATTAATATGTGAAATAAACTACAAAACTAAAATAATTTCATTTAGCTAGTTATATTTGTGTTCACTTATAAATTTTCATGTTATATTTAAATTTATATGTTTGACAAACTCTTCAATATTATTTTAAAACAATATCCACATCATACATATCACACCACATCGCATATTTATTAATCATAATTTGTCATGTTATATTACTATCACACAACATCAAATACTTAAGTTTGATGTCAACAGTGTTACCATACCATGTCACAATACATCACTATATCACACATAGACAATAAACAAAAACTATGACGAGAACATGTCATTCCTACAAAAATTTACGAAATTACAGTGTGAAAGAGAGTAACGACAGTGGTGCCTAGCGGCGCCGGTGGTCTCACGATGTCTACACCCCCGCCCTTAGAATTCATGTTAACTTTTCGAATTCATATATTTTCTACTCCTTTACAGCCTGGTGGAGTTACAAGTTACAACATACAAGACTTAAATGAGTGTGGATATCGCACCAACCGCATCGCAACACGTCATCACAGATGGTAGAAGTCCAATATCGTAATTAACCACACATCTCATCTGATCAGTGATCACCAATTCACCACCATATTTGGCCACAAAATGAATTGAACAACACAAGCAGTAGTAATCACCCTTTGTGCAGACACCAACCAGTACCACTCATCATCATCATCATCATCATCATCATCATCATCATCATCATCATATCAATGTCTTGCAGAAGCTCAAATCTTCTCCTAAACCCTTACTCTCACCCCGTCTCCACCCACAACCCACAATGCCCCAAACCCTCCATCCAATTCAACGGTAAGACCCGGAGACACCTACTACTCCTCTTAACGGCAACAACCGCCGTCACGGCGATGGAGACGCCGGCGACGGCGGAGGACATCGGCCTGTTTGGGCTGAGGAAGAAGCTGAAGAAGGCGGAGGAGGAGGCGGAGATGATCGTGAAAGAAGGGTTTGAGTCGGCGGAGAAGGGGATTGAGGCGGCGGAGAAGGGGATTGAGGCGGCGGAGAGAGGGATTGAGGCGGCGGAGAAAGGGGTTGAGATGGCGGAGAGGGTGGTTGCGACGGAGGTCAACTTTGGGTTGGCCGGTGGTTTGACGCAGGCGGCGGTGGTTGTAGGGGCGGAGGCGGTGGGGGTTTTGGTTGCGACGTCGGTTGTTAATGGGATATTGGGGTCTGAGAGTTGATCGGAGGTTGAGTTCAGGTGATTGAAGCTTTGATTTGTGAGTATTGCTGTTTGATTTTGATCAGTGGTTTGAATTGCATTCTATATCAGTTAATAATCTTAATCATATAAATAGCATTTCTTTTCATATATCTGTATTTTTGGTTGAATCTTATATTGCATTGTATATCGGTTTTCTTACCTCTGTTCACGAGCCGGCACGGCTCGGTTTAAAAACCGAGCTTAAAACTTTAGCTCGAGCCTGGTTTGGATTTAACCGCTCTAGCTCGGTTTAGGTTTGGTTGGTTCAGTTAGATTGTTAGAACTTAAAAGAAAATAAGTGTTAATATGAATTAGATAGAGAATGATCCAGTGTTGGGCTTAAGAGATTGAATGATTTCTACTTGAACTATAACATGTCAAAGTTAAGGTTAAAAGCTATCTTTAGTTGAACTGTGTAATAAACTTTATTTAATATATAGGCATCTTCCATAGCTCCCCAGTGTCCTGATTAGTGAAATTTTTTATTATTGCTCTTCAAAGAAACACAAAGGACACCTCAAGTTCCATGTGTGGTTCTCCTTAGACCATCTCCACTAGATATTTAAACAACCACATGAAGTCATGAACATTCGTTTTTCATCATTGGAAGGATTGGCTTTTAGACAATAATTCTTTCCCAAGAACTATAAAAAATGAATCTTATTGTATTATATATACATACAACATTAGAGAGGAAATTAATAAGTGGTTAAAAATAAAAAGATGAGGATGATTTGGTAATGTTTTTAATCTTTCTTATTGTAAGGATTTTTAAAAGTTTTAAATAAAGGGTGTATTTAGATGTTTTAGTTGACTACGCATGTTCTTTGTTGTTTTTAATGCTTTCTATCGGCGATGAAAGATGAGTTTGAGCACGTCAATTAATGTTCCCTGGTCATTATGATTGTCAAAATTTAATATGGTATGTAAAAAAAACTCAAATGAATCTACTCTTACAGTAAATATATATTCTTATTAAATAAGTAAATTGGAGTAATAACATAACCGCATGTTACATGAATATTAAGTAATAGGGAAGCATACCATGAAAATTTGAAATCGAATTAATGAAAAAGACATTAGTACCTTACAGACTTGCTAAAAGCCTTCATAAACATAAAATTATTTTTATCTGGGATGCTTTGTTCTCCTTCTCTTTTCTTGCTACCAAAGATGGGCTTAAAAAACTTCTTCAAGACCTTTTGAAACCCCAACCCACGGTGGTGGCAATGACGCCGCCGCCCTTGAGTCACCATAGATTCCGTTGGTGGTCGCAACGGTAGTGGTGGGGTGTGATACCTCGGAGCATGAGGCTCAGAAAGACTCCTACTAAGAATGGCTTGATTCAATTGCACCTCAAATGAAAGCCTTTCAAACCTGTCGAGTAATGTGCTTTGCTCGTCGCCAAATCTCTTCAACACCACATCTACTTCTTCCATTCCCTTTGTTCCCATCTACCTCAATGCACAATCTCTTCAACCCTCATCTAACCTTGGTTATTTGTGTGTGTGTGTGTCTATGTGTGTGTGTATACATATATTGTGGTGAGTGTGTGTACTAGGATACCTTAATTGTTTTGTGAGGAAAGGTGGTGGCTTTATGGGGTAAGGTTATGGCTTGAAGCAAACCAAAGGGATGAAAGAACTAAATGCCAGATATAAACAATATTTCATAGTAACTAGTAGAAGATTCCGCATAGAAACAAGCCATGACGTATATAAAATTTACACATAGAAACGTATATAAAAACAACCCATGACGGTATATTTGGAAATCACGAAAAAAAGCACGTCGTAAATATAAAATTTAATCTATAAAATCCAAATTATAATTAATGGTACAAAAATAAAAATATATTATATTTAATTCGATTAGATTTTAAATAAAATTTATATTAAAACGTTGTTTGAAATGAACTTGTCATGATGGTTTATTTAAATATTTTCAACATATTATACTATAAAAGTTATAAAGCAACGAAAAATAGCTTAGAACTCTTAATAAATAAGCTCTGCATCTAAAATTGTTACTAGAAAGTAAATTCCAGCTTAGATATATCAGTTCCTAATTTAAAAATTAGAACTCTTTACAAACAGCTATATGCAATTTTAAAAAAATCTTACACTATAAATACTAACTAATAACTCAAACTTTTTATATCATTCTCAAATATTTATTGTCTATTTTCAATAATATACACCACTCCTTTAAAAATATGGATTCAAACAAAAAAAATACACAACTCCAGCCCAAACATTCAAATAATAGAGCGAAGGTGCATTCGGGTCCAAGTAAATCATGCATTCTAACCAATCATTTAACTCACAACCACCGAGTACAACGGAGTGGTATCAAAACCCTTACGAATCCCTCCAACCATCGGTCTACAGCCCAACTATGCCCACATTTCAACCGTCATAATTTTCTTATTACCATAACATGCCAAATCCATTTCAAAACCCATCTTAACATGTACAAGAAGAAGATGTTGAAAATATTTTAGACCAAACAGAAATCAATTATTATTATTAATTATTACCAAGTTATTGGCCGAATCAGTTTGATCATTCGCGACCGAAACTGATTATAAGAAAGGTAGAAGGAGAGTGTCCCGTTATCGGACGAATTAAAGAACTTGCAATAATGTAAAACCAACCTGTTAAACGATGATCTTCGAATGATGAACTGCAGGGATTGTATACATGTCCTTAAAGGATTTTACGTGCTTTATTTGCTGTAAGCGACAACGTAAACTCCCAAGATTTAATGCAGACTCGATTCGGTATACCAACAGCAATGGAAGTGGAATAACGTGAAGCTTGTGTGGAAACAAATTAGAGAAAAGTTGTAGCTTTTTAGGTGCTTAAACTCAAAGTAAGAGCTCAATATTTATAGACTAAAACCCAACTAATTATGAGAAAAACCGATGCTGAGGTTGACCCACCAGTTCGTGAATTCGGTTGTTTTGCTTACTGATCAACCTTATCCACCATATTTATCTCTTAGTTGGTTACCTCGAGTCTATTTTCACCGAACTGTAGCTAAAAATAAGAGCTCGAAGTGCAAAGTGCGCCTCAAACGCGCCCATTCGCGCCTCAAACGTGCCCTTTCGCAAGCTCGCGTCTCCGTCTTGGCTCAACACGCGTGTGGGCTTAGCCCTTCTCTTGACCCAACAATCACTTTAGTGACCCATAAGGAAAAATCCCTTATAAGTCACTCAAAGATGTTTCCCCCCACCAATGTGGGACAAGAAGTAAACATGCCAACTTGCATATTTACAACTTATAAATTTTCAACAATCCCCCACCAAGTTGGAATGTTTTCTTTCACTATGACGGATGATGTCACTCAGGTGTCATGAAGATTAAACTCAGTTGATGTTGATAAACAAGAAGAGACAGATTCATTGGTGTCCTACGGAATTAAACCAAGAACCTGATGACCCCCTTCGGTTTACCCCCACACATCACTAGCTGACTTCACGTTCTCACTGAGCGTGAATATGGTCGTGCGCTATAAATCCTTTTCATGACCCTCTAGAAGATAAGCCACTGATCTTCATTTGAGGCGGCACCACCTCTAGATCATATAGGCAAAGTTTTCCAACATCCTCGTTGCTTAGATGTCTCCAAAGAACCTCGTTCTTGGCAACGACATACTATCTTACCTCACATAGATCTATCAAATTAATTGATGGTACATTCTATCGTTAAGTGACTTTGTTATTACCCATTAAACTTGAGAAATAGGAGCAATAAGTTCAAGTTGGGTTTCCATTACTAACGATTCTATTATGGCTTTAGACCCATGGCTCTCTTGGTCTTTACTACCAAGTCTCTCGTCAGAGGTTTGGTAAGGGGGTCGGCCAAGTTCTTACAAGTCTTGATATAGACAACCTTGATGGTACCCATTATACACTGCGTTGTATATTCTCGATAGTGTGGCCTCACTATCACAATACATGGGAATTGATGGCACTGGTACATCCCAAATACGGATGTCCGTAAGTAGATCTCTAATCCACTCTGCTTCCTTACCGGCAGCAGCTAACGCTATGAATTTTGCTTCCATAGTTGAGTGTGTAATGCACGTCTGTTTCTTGCTCACCCAAGAAATAGCTCCTCCAGCTAGAGTATAGATCCACCCACTTGTAGATTTCGAATCATTATTTTGATCAATCCAGCTGGCATTAGAATAACCCTCAAGTATTCATGATGATGACGTGTACGCCAGTTCAAAATTTTTAGTCCTTTTCAGATATCCAAGTACTCTACTCTCTGTGTTCTAGTGCTCAGTACCTGGGTTTATAGTGTACTGACTTAGTTTGCTAACAGAAAAGGCTATGTCAGGGCGAATGCAATGAGTAGCATACATCATGCTACCTATTGCACTTGCATACTCTAGTTGAGCCACAGCTCTTCCAGAGTTCACTTTTAGCTTCACACTCGGGTCAAACGGTGTATTAAACTCTGTGATGTTCAAGTGTTGAAACTTTGTTAAAATTTTATCAATGTAGTGAGATTGACTAAGAGAAATCTGACTATCTGTTCTTTTCACCTTGATCCCAAGAATGGTATCAACTTCTCCTGGATCTTTCATCTTAAAGTTAGAAGATAGATTTTTCTTAGTTTCATAATTACCCTCTAGGTGAGTGCTAATGATCAACATAAAGACAAATCACGACTGTGTATTCGGGTTTGCATTTTGTATAAATACATTTATCAGCACTGTTGTGTTGAAACCCGAATGCAGTCACAGTGGTATCAAATCTCTCATGCCACTGTTTAGGAGCTTGTCTCAAACCATATAGAGATTTAATAAGTCTACACACTTTAGTCTCTTGTCCGGATATCACAAACCCTTCCGGTTGCTCCAAGTAAATTTCTTCTTTCAAGAAACCATTCAGTAAGCCTGTCTTCACATCCATTTGATGGATGTACAGTCCTTTCACCGCAGAAATTGCTATAAGAGTTCTAATAGAACTAATTCTAGCAACTGGAGCGTAGGTATCAAAGTAATCTATTCCTTCTCTCTGTTTATAACCTTTCGTAACTAATCTTGTTTTATAGGCAGAGATGGATCCATCTGGACGATACTTTTTCTTGAAAATCCATTTGGATCCAATGGGTTTCTTTTTCTTGGGTAGATCAGCTAACTCCCAAGTTCCATTTCCCATAATGGAATCCATTTCATCGTTGATTGCTTCCTTCCAGAGAGGAGCATCTCTCGATGACATGGCTTCACTATACGTTTTTGGATCATCAACCAAATTAACGTCGAAAATGACCTCTCTTGTCACTTTACTTTGTGTACCTTCAACTAGATAAGAGATAAAATCACTTTCATATTTATTCTCTTTTCTAACTCTAGTACTTCTCCTTGGTTCTTCAACAATTTGAGAAGGTTGAAAATTTTCTCGAGAAGTGCAAGGAGTCATGGTGGGATTTAAGTTTTCATCATCTCTAGAAAACTTTTCTTCAAAGAATTCCACATCTCTGGATTCTATGATTGTTCCTGATTCATCATCCAACAGTCGGTAAGCCTTGCTATTTTGAGCGTATCCAATGAAAACGCTTTTCATAGCTCGTGCTCCGAGTTTGGATCTCTTAGGATCAGGTGTCCGATAATATGCGACACATCCCCAAAATCTCAAATGATCTAAATTTGGTTTCCTTCCCTTCCAAGACTCATATGGACTAGTAGGAATCACACGACTAGTGATCCTATTGTGAACATAACAAGCGGTCAATAAGGCTTCTCCCCACAAATTACTTGGTAAACCAGATTGGTTTAACATGCATTTAACCATCTCTACCAAGGTACGGTTTTTTTCTTTCAGCCAAACCATTTTTTTGGGGAGTAAATGATGAGGTTCTTTCGTGTATTATGTCATTCTCTTTGCAAAATGAATCAAATTCACGGTTAAAATATTCTCCACCTCTGTCCGAGCGGAGAATTTTTATGTGTTTCTCTTGTTGGTTTTCAACCTCGGCCTTATATATTTTAAATGCGTCAAAAGCTTCGTCTTTTGTACGAAATAAATACACATATGAATAACGGCTCGAGTCATCGCAGAAAGTCATGAAATATCTTTTACCATCACGGGTAAGGATCCCATTCAGTTCACAAATATCTGAATGAATTAGTTCCAGTAGTGATGTATTGCGTTGCTGAACGCTCGGAAAAAGTTTCTTTGTGAATTTTGATTTTACACAAGTTTTGCATTTTTCAAAATCTTTATCGTTTAATTTTATTAAACCTTTAGTTTGCATCTTTTCAATATTTTTAATATTTGTGTGAGCCCAACGTTTATGCATGAAGAAATTGAACAAGTGATATAATCAAAAGACATTATTTCATTCAATTCATAACTAATGACATTAAAATTAGAAACATCACTAGCAAAGGTACTAATGCTACCACTATCATAACTAATACCGCTATTACTATCACTTTCATTATCAAACCCATCATGCACAGAAATGCTAGAGTTCTCGATCTCTTGCTCTTCATTCTCATCTTCAGCTAGGTCAAGACGATACATTCCACTCGTGTTTTTAGCTTGACCCACATATAGGTTATTAAGAGAAAACTTCACGCGCAGATCCTTAAGCACCAACTTGTAGCCATTCCGATCAAACTTATCCGCTGAAACAAGACCCTTTGATATGCGAGGGACATGCAATACATTCTGAAGGGTCACAGTCTGATCGTTTTTGAAGTTTAGCCGCACCGTGCCTTTACCACAAACTCCTACACGATGTCCGTCAGCACATGAAACCACAATTCCCTCAGGCACGGGACCATAGGTTTGAAATGAGTACTGGTTCCCGCAAACGTGAACAGTAGCTCCAGAAACCAAAAACCATCCCCTACACGGCAACACGCGTGTAAGTTGTGCGAGCATATTAACATCACCAATTCCCACATTTGCTACCAGGTTGGTAAGATTATCAACCGCATTTGTGGAACCAGCCGTAGGACCAGATGTCCTATGAGGGCACTCTCGTGCATAGTGACCAGTTTCTCCACAAACATGGCATTTTCCTAATTTTTTAGGTCGTTGGTTGTTGTTTTGAATAGGCTTATTGAATTCTTTCTTTTTAGGTGCAAACGATTTCTTTTGTTTTGATCCATACTTTCTCTTTTGCCCGGACCCCTCGGTCGCCACATGATTAACACTTGATCCGACTTTACTTCTTTGTCCCTATTGCGTGTTTCCTCCTCAATTTAGAGGTGCTTCAACAGTTCATCCAAAGAGTAGTCCTCAGATTTGTGCAACATTCTTTTGGAGAAATCTTTCCAAGTGGGAGGTAATTTAGCAATGATAACCCCCACTTGAAAGATTTCAGGTAACGGGATGGAAAGAACAGTCAGTTTGTTAACAAGCACTTGAAGTTCATGTACTTGTTCCAAAATTGACTTTTCATCCATCATTTGGAAATCTAAATACTTTGCGATAAGGTACTTGTTAGTACCTTTTTCACGAGCCTTGTATTTGAGTTCCAAAGCTTTCCATAAATCCCTCGGACTTGTAACCTGTGAGTACAAGTCATAGAGACGATCAGAAAGTGAGTTCTTGATATGACCAAGACAAAGATCCTCAGCTTCCTTTCGGACAAGTCTTCGCTTGTTTAGATCAGAAATCACTTGCTGATCCGGTTCCTTTCCCTCTTCAGGAACCAGGTTGTTTGGGATCGGGGCCAAGCACAGATCAAGAAAATAATAGAGTTTCAGAACAATCAACATGAATTTCACTTTATCAGCCCAGCGGGTGTAGTTCTAACCGTCGAATCTGTCCAACTTGACAAACTCTTGATTCATGAGTATCAGATTAGCCGTAGGAAGTTCAACGTCCATTTAGTCTGTTAAATTTAACACAAAAATAAAAACCTTTAAGATTGTTGAAAATATTTTAGACCAAACAAAAATAAATTAATTATTATTAATTATTACCAAGTTATTGGCCGAATCAGTTTGATCCTTCACGACCGAAACTGATAATGTAAAACCAACCTGTTAAACGATGATCTTCGAATGATGAACTGCACGGAATGTATTCCTGTCCTTAAAGGATTATACGCGCTTTATTTGTTGTAAGCAACAACGTAAACTCCCAAGATTTAATGTAGACTCGATCCGGTATTCCAACAGTAATGGAAGCGGAATAACATGAAGCTTGCGTGGAAACAAATCAGAGAAAAGTTGTAGCTTTTTTTAGGTGCTTAAACTCGAAGTAAAAACTCAATATTTATAGACTAAAACTCAACTAATTATGGGAAAAACCTGGGCTGAGGTTGACGACGATGCGTACGTGCGAAGTGCAAAGAACAAAGTGCGCCTATTCGCGCCTCAAACGCGCCCATTCGCGAGCTTGCGTCTCTGTCTCGGCTCGACGTGCGTGTGGGCTTAGCCCTTATCTTGACCCAACAATCACTTTGGTGACACATAAGGGCAAACCCCTTATAAGTCACTCAAAGATGTTTCCCCCATCAATATGGGTAAGAAGTAAACATGCCAACTTGCATATTTACAACTTGTAAATTTCAAACAGAAGAAGCCGATGAAAATGAAGAAGAACATAACAAATGATTATATTCAAGTTTACGAAAGTAAAGATGAAGAGATTCACGTGGAAGAAAACACCTCCACCGAAGTTTAAGTCAAAGGGTAAATCAACAACCTGGGCTACTAACAAGCCTTGGGATGAAATTGAGAAGGGGGTATTGGCAAAAAGTTGGATATATATATATATATATATATATATATATATGTGTGTGTGTGTGTGTGTGTGTGTGTGCGTGTGTGTGTGTGTGTATGAAGACCCTAGAGTTGAAGATCACTAAAAAGCGATTCGTTTTGGAAGTTGTTTCAACACTTTAGCGCCATTGTTGGTTCGACGAACTAAACTATTGATAAACCTAACTTAAAAATGGGGGATAATGAACTAGACTATGAGCCATTTTAAAAGATTATATATAAAAATGGTAAATTTATTATTTTCCTTTCATATATTAACATTTTATATCTATAATTATATTTTTGGTATAATACAATATTTTGTTTTTATATATATAAAAACATCATTGGACGAGTGAAAGCAACGACAAGGATATCCTACTAAAAGCCTTAAGCGAATACAAAAGGTTTACGAGAAAAAAAAACTTTACAAGCATTAAGGTGTGAAAGGTAGTAAGAAACCACGTCAAATGGGAGCTAGTGAAGGTTATGGTTACGGAGTTTGGTACTCAAATAACAAAGAGGACCAAAACTTCAGAATCAACCCAATACGTTAGCTCTAATGAGCCTGTTACAAGCCCCCTCCCCGAACTTAACAAGAACACCACACTTATTGGCCCTAGACGCAAAGGGGAGCTAGTAAAGGTTATAGATGTGTAGCTCGGTAATTAAACAACAAAGAGGACTAAACTTTGTAATTAGGCTAATACGTCAGCTCTAATGCGCATGTTGCAAGCCTCCTCTCGGCCTCCCCGATTTCAATGAGAACACCACATCGACCGACTTGAGACGCAAAGGCAAAACAACAGGGGAGTCTTCTTCGAGCAAAGCAACGTTGAATGAGGCCATTAGTGAGTACAAAGCGACGCGTAAGGATGAACAAATTTCACCGAATACCGGTACCGTTCCAATTCCGTAACTGCACTAACCGGTACCGGTCAAACACAGTTGGTACCGGTATTCATTTTTTTGTTTTTGGTATTTGGTACCTTCGGTTTTGGTATTTTCAATGGTACGGATACCTGGTACCAACAAATCGGTACGATATTCGGTTAACACTTTTACCTATTTTTGGTATCGGTCTTTTTCGGTATGGTATCGGTTCGGTAACTATCACATCACTAGCGATGTATGAGAAAGAAATGAAGCAAAAAAAGAGAATATGAATCACTTTGTATGAAAGTAACCGAATCTAAATTGACTTTACTTGACTTACAACGAGAGACGTTGATTTGCGAAACACTAGACTAGGACATGAGGATGTTCCTTAAATCATATGACAACGTTCCCGGATACATGGTTGGGAGTTTGACTTGTAGATTTATAGCTACAATGTTCCCGAGCCGATGTTGAAGAACGCCCTTGAATGCAAACGTCAAATTTCCGGATACATGGTTGGGAGTTTGACTTGTAGATTTATAGTTATAATATTTTAATATTTTTATTTTTAATGTAGTTTTTTATTTTAATTTGTAATTTATTTATACTTATGAAGTAATTAAGATTTTTTTATGGTGGGGGTGTGATTTAAGTTTTTTATCGAAATGATGTGATGTGACATGACATAATTTGATTGTTAGATATGTGAATTGGTATAGTATGAGCACCTTCCCACCTTTATGTTTTTTAGCTTTTATTATGTTATCCTAACCTGTTCGTTGCGCGATGAAATTCCACCATAATCTCATAATATCAAAAAGCAAATGCAACAACACGCTATGCAAACATTATATGTGACGTGATAACATATAAATTAACAATCAACCCGATTTATTGGAGACCGTAGAGTGAAAACAAATGTATAAGCCATTAAAATTGAGGCTTACGATTTTCAACACACAATAACATGTTCTTAACCCATTAGTATGTCGTAAAAATATCAACAAATATATATGTAGTTCTCATGACTTGGACAATATATTATCTTCTTTTAACTTCTAAATAAATATATAAAAAGTGCAATTGCTGTAAACAAAAATAAATTACAATTATTCCACCTATAAGATTTCATATAAAAATTATAGCTTTTAGTTAATCTTTTAGAAACTACATACACAGTCACACAAAGGTACATAAATCGGGTTGGAAGCTGATTATGGTTGGGTCAAATGAAGCAAAGCCGGGATTTTTGAAACCGGTTCTGATTGAAACTGAGTTGAGTGAAAGAAATGATCGGGTTGAAATCGGATCGGTTTGGATTTTACGCAGTTGAAAATAGTTTGACAAAACCGAGCTCAACCCTAGGTTGAGTTGGATTGGAATCAGGTTGAACTGAAACCGGTTCGAAAACATTGTCGGTTCGGATCACTGGTTTCGGTTTAGAAAAACCGATTCTTTTTATCTGTACAAGCTCAAATAGTCAAATGCTTAAGGCATGTTTGTGATTGCTTTTAAAAAGTAATTTATTGACTTATTGATTTTTTCAATTAAGTTATTATGAAGTGATTTATTAACTTATTCACTCACAACAATCATATTACCAACACTATAAAATAATTTTTTAATTTTTGAAAAATTAAAAAATTAAAAGTTAATAAAAATAAATACCCTGACATCTCCGAACACCCGCTATATATCATCTATCTTATCAGCGATCACACGTTACACCTTACAGATACAGGATTTCTCCGGCCAAACTGTAACACTCCGGCCACCGGAGAAGAAAGTCCAATGGCTCGAGTTGCTTCAAATCCCCTCGGACTCCACAAACTCCGCCCCTCTCATTTTCATTCGGCTGTAGGTTCTCCTCAACATTTCACAAATTCCTTCCTTCAATCTCCCAATAGAAAGCTCAGATACCAGAGATTATACTGCCAAACTGAATCTAACACAACTGATTCCAACTTACAGGTTCTCTCTCTCTCTCTCTCTCTCTACAAACTTATGTTACTCCCTTCGTTTCAGATGAATTGTTCATATTTCAAAGAAATTGCACGGAAACTCGCGTCCTACGATAATAACCTATCCAAAAAGTATTTAATTTGACCTGTAGTACTTTTGAAATTGAACTTTAAGTGTGGCTCTTTAAGGAATTTGGAGATTTCAAATTGCATCTACATCTTAGAATCAGATTGAACGGCAGGGAGGAGCTCATAGTTTAGCTTGAGTAGGTACAAAACACTATGTACGGGATTGGTTTAACTGTTTCAGTTAGTTAGTAACTTAGCATACACAGTGAAGTGTTGGTTATGAACCCTAATTATTTGCAGGTTTTGTGGTTTTTGATTAGGCATTAAGTGCTCAAATATTTGGGTAAAGGGAGTTCTATCTCATTAATTCATTTAGAGATCCCTGTTTCGTGCTTATGATATGGAACAAACACTTAGCTATATATAATTCGTGTTCTAGGGATTCCTTATCATTTCGTGATTTTTGGCTAACACTGTTCTTTCGAATTAGTGGATTTACTTTGGTTATTGATACATTTAATGCAGAAAAACTTTACGGTGGAATCTGGTTCTGATAAAGATATTAAGGCTGACGAAGTTACTAGTTCTCCAAGTGGTGAAGGATTTCCTGAACTACCCAACAAAAGCCTCAATCGGCGAATTGCGGTTGTTTCAGTTCTTGGAGCCGTTGGTCTCTTCTTATCAGGCAGGCTTGATTTTGGGGTTTCATTGAAGGACCTTTCTGCTGCAGCATTGCCTTATGAAGAGGTTACATACCCTCACTAGCAATTGCTTTACTCTTTTTCACCAATTTTTTTTGCTGATTTGCGCATATATGTAGCATAAAGCTTTATGTTGTAGTATTCATCATTCGGGTCTGAAAGCTAGCAATGTTGAGAATGGGAGGGAGGGAGGGAGATCTTGTGTCTCAAAAGTCCCTTTACAATGAAGAAGTTACAAACATATATGCACAGACTTTCTTAACTAACTACCTAACTAATAGGCATTCGTTAACTCAAAGAAACTTAACAACTTCTCTGTAACAATATACAGGCCATACAACTTCTGCTAGTAGCATTCTAACCTTGTCTTTGTATTTCACTTAATATAAGTAAACTTCCCCTCAAATTGAGATTGAGAAAAGCAAGGCATCCCAACTTCCCTAACAATGATCAACCAAAAAACTGTTAGTGAACACATCAACTATTTGATATATAGTATGAACATATAATAGTTTCACCATGCCTTCCTTTACTTGATCTTGGAGATAGTGGTAGTCCACTTCAATATGCTTGGTGTGAGAATGAACCATTAAAAGACTATGAACCATTAATGGTACCTCTTAACCATTCAACATTAGGGTTACATCTTAACCATTAAGAGGCTATGAACCATTGGGAGGTAGCCTCTTAATGACCATTAAGAGGCAACCGAACAACCCCAAGGTTGATTATCACAATGTAACTTCAATATGCTAGATGTTCAATTCCACGATCTTGGAGTAGGCTTAACAACCTCCTCACAGCAGGTAAGGGTTGTAGCCCTGTACTCAGAGTCTCAGCCTCTGTTGAGGATATAAAAACAACAAACTGCCCAATCAGTCAATACCAAGAGGGTGGATCTTCTGGTCATTGGACAACTTCCCAATCAGAATTACAATAGCAGTTATTTGAGTTTTAGAAGCATGTGCTAAAAGAATACCTTGATTAAAAGCATTAAGAAGATACCTCAATAGATGCTTTACAACATACATCTGGACCGATTTAGGACGCTGCATAAAACAAGTCTGAAGCTGAATAGCGTAAGGATAAGATATCTGGTCGCTGTTAGGAAAATCAACTTATACTTACCTATGTGTCTTCTACAGACCTCCAGATCGTGTAAAGGCGTATCCATGTTAGCTTGCTTTTCAAGAGTCTGATCCATGGGAAGTTTACGGGGCTCACTAAATTAGGACACCAACTACTTATAGTGAATCCGTAAGTGTACCTCTTCTAAGATTCAAACAAATCACAAACCTGCCTCAGCTTTAGTTACTTCCAGTCCCAGAAAATAATGTTATTCGCCTAAATATTTTTTATGAAAGTGAGAACTTAGTTGCTCTTTTAGTTTATATATTTGAGAAGAATCACTTCCTGTAATCAAAACCTTTGAGTTCATTGTTGTCTTTCTCTGTAAACAAAGAAAATTCTGCTTTAAGTCACTCAAATCCAAATGATAGCAAGGCAGTAGAAAATTTGAAAAACCATGGTCTTTGTGGCTGGTTCCTATTTAAACCATAAAGGAACTTCTTGAGCTAAAACGCATGAAAGGACCGAGCAAAGTTTTTTTCACATCTTGAACAGGCCCCTGACCAATATAATCCAATGGCATTTGCTTATACACTTCTTTAAGTAAACCACTATGTAAGAAAGCACTGGAAACACCCATTCATATTCCAAGCTTGCTTTGTTGTCACAGCTAACAGTGATTTAACTGTAACCATCCTTTCCTCCGTCTATCCCCTGTACCACTAAGCTGGCCTTCTTTCCTTCCACATTTGCCTCAATTTTCAAGCTTGTTTTAAAGATCCACTGACATCCTATAAGTTTCTTTCTGGGAGGTACTTGTAAGTTCCTAAGTGCCAATTTCCTCCATATCCTTTAATTCGTATTCATAGCGTCACGGCACCTACTTTTTGTAACTTTTTGGATCCTTTTGAGAAAGAAGGGCACAGAACTTGTTTTGAAATTGTAAGGACAACATGGGAGTAAGAACTTTAATTGCCACAGCATGATCTTTAAGCCAAGTAGGGGTTTTTGACTTTTGACTCTGTTGAAGATCTTCTGACTGCATAGGAACATGATTAGCAGTGGGAACATAATAAGAAGAAGAAAAATGAGATTGTGAGCACCATTTTTATTGGTGAAAACTCAATAGAGATGGCATAAAATTATTTGAAGACAACTAAATATCATTAATAAAACAGTGGGAACCAACAAGGAAGTAGTGTGAATCAACAGTTTTCAAGGGAGTGTGTGCTAAAAAAATTCATGTCTCTATTCACTAAATTAGTGTGAGTCAACACGAACCCCTTGCAGCCTTTCTGAGAAAATTTCACTTTAGCCTAGAAGTATTAATAGTTATAGCAAAGCAACCAAATACCTTCAAATGTTGTTATTCAAATATCTTCCGAAGAAATAGACCATATGGAGTTATCAAGCACACTTGATGAAATCTATTTGTAAGATAAGTAGCAATAGTTACCCACTCACCTTAGAATCTTACAGGCAGTTGAGCATGTAATTTATATGATCTAGCAACTTCAGCTATATGTCTGTGTTTCCTCTTCTGAACCCTTCCATCTTATTGTGTTCTATCTGCAAAATAGTGTGATGTATCCCTTGATTTGAAAGAAACTCAAGTGCATTGTCAGAACTAACACATATTACTGGTGCATTAAACTGATCCTGTACAAACTTAAAAACACTTTTAAGTACAGAACATGCATCAAATTTGTGTACCAGTAAGTGCATCCAAATGGCTCTATTGAAGTCTTTTACTATCATCAGAAACTACCTTCATTTTACATTAGTTGGAGCATTATTATGAATCAACTGAAAAGTTGCAGTACATCACTTAATGGAAGAGGTAGTTTTGTAATCCTTTCCATATGGCATGTCATACAAGATGCATTAGTATCCTTTTCACTTGGAATAATAATACACGGAATATGTCTGATACTCTGATTTCAGAAATTGAATTGTGATCTAATCTATTGTGCCACAAGCTGTAAGAGCTTTAATACCCTCTATTCCGAATAGCTCACAGCTAAACCTGAAAACAAACAATTATCAAGACTATCAGAAACTATCATAATCTTGAGCTTTAGCATCATAGACTGCAACGGAACATTGGACAGCTGATAATAGCTTCATCTCCTTATACCCAACCATTTCCTTGTTTTCAAAGTCCTGTATGAGTGGAACTGTAAAGGTTTTGTATATTGATTGTGTGTGTAAAGGGTTAAGTTGGGGATCTCTGTATAGATGTGGATATTATACATTATTACCTTTGAGACTTTTATAATTACAACATAATAGGTAGCTAGATAGGGAGGGAGGGAGGGCTGATATTTAGGAACTAAACATAACAATAAACCAAGTCTAAAATAGAATTATTGCATATTGCAAAAACTAGAAACATGTAAATAGAGTTTTGAGGATTTTCTCAATTGACATGAAGTATATAAAGTTGGTAAAGACTTGTTACAAACATATATGACCGACTTTCTTAACTTACAAACTAACGGGGTAGTAACTAATTTAAACAATCATAACTGCTTTTTTCATATTTGCAATGTAAGTCCTCCAACTTTTGACAGTGACAATTTTAACCTTTGTCTTTGTATCTTTCCTTAGATATACTTAGTAATGAGTACTTTTTATTCTTGCATGCAGTATCATTTAATATTGATTAAATGTTGTAATATGGCCTTTTATTGATTTGAAGCATACGAGTGTGTTTGTGCTTATTTATTAATTATTATTGGTATTGCATTATGATTTTGTTTTCAATAGGCCCTTTCAAACGGGAAGCCTACAGTTGTGGAGTTTTATGCTGACTGGTGCGAGGTATGTCGTGAATTAGCTCCAGATGTTTACAAAGTTGAGCAACAATACAAGTAAATCCTCATTTCTTTTTCTCCTTATTAAATATTCTCTTTTAGGAAATAATTTATCTTATCTTAAATTAAAAGAATCTCAAGCTTATTAGTCCAATAACTTAACCAAATCCAGGGACCGAGTAAATTTTGTCATGCTTAATGTTGACAACACGAAGTGGGAACAAGAACTAGACGAGTTTGGTGTCGAGGGTATCCCACATTTTGCATTTTTAGATGGAAACGGTAATGAGGAAGGAAACGTTGTGGGAAAGCTTCCAAAGAAGTACTTTTTGGAAAATGTTGATGCACTCGCTTCAGGAAAACCCTCCATCCCACATGCCCGAGTTGTCGGTCAATATTCAAATGCTGAGGCCAGAAAAGTGCACCAAGTAACCGACCCAAGAAGTCACGGTTAAACAATCCAAAATGTGTAATGTAATGTAATCAATAATAATTACTTGTATCAAACATCCAGACCACACAAAAATGTAATGAAATCACATTTTCTTCACCTAACAACATTGCCTAACAAGCTGTTAGTTGAGGGTGAACTCTGCTCACTTAACCACATATCCTGTACTGAAACAGGTGAACTATCTTTATCATCTTCTGTAATCTTTAAACAATCATGTACAACATGAGGAACACCCAACCGCCGGCTTCCAATCGTCACCACTCTTTTTACTATGGTCCCGCCCATTGATTTCTCACTGCCATTATATGGCGATGAAGAAATTGAGGATGATGACATGGTCACATTATCGTCCATTGTGCTCCACCCACTTAGTCTAATCTGTTCCAGTTCATCTGCTACTTCTGTCATTGATGGTCTCATGTCTCTATGAAAAGCCAAACATCGAAACGCAAGTTCAGCCACTTTGTGAATAGACGAAAGTGTCCATGCATCAACATTTGGCTCCAAAAACGGGTCAATTATATCATCCACACAACCTTTCCCGATTCTGTCTATAGCAAGAGCAGCCAAGTTTATTTCAGTATGATGACGGGAAAAATCAACCACCTTTAAAGCAGTGATTATCTCTACGAGAACCACCCCAAAACTATAAACGTCACTTTTATCAGAAAGATGAAAGTTTTGATGGTATTGCGGGTCCACATAACCCGGTGTCCCTTGTGGGGCGGTTGATATGTGTGAGTCGTCTAACATCCCAAGTCTAGAAAGACCAAAATCTGCAACCTTTGAGTTAAAGTTATAATCTAGAAGTATATTACTTGATTTGATATCTCTATGATATATAGGAGGGTTCATGGAGTGAAGATGAGCAATAGCTTGTGCAGTTTCGGTTGCGATCGTTAGTCTAACGGTCCACGGAAGACCTTTCCCTCTTTCTCTTTGTAGATGTTGAGAAAGCGTTCCATTTGGCATGAACTCATAAACGAGAATCTGTTCGCCTTTTTCAATGCAATAGCCCAAAAGGCGAACAAGGTTTGAGTGGTTAACAGTAGATATAAGTTTGATCTCATTCATTACTTGATTATTTCCGTTTCCATCAGGGTCTCGGTTTCTTATTTTCTTAATGGCTACCCACTCGTTGCTGCTTAGTTTACCGGCATAAACTGTGCCATATGCTCCTACGCCTAACCTTTGTTTCTCGGAGAAAGAGTTTGTGGCCCTCTCGATCGCTTTGTAATGGTAACACGGGACATTGAAGCTACCTGTGGCTTCTGATAACTGTCGTTTCGCGAGTTGTTGGTTTCTCAAAGCAGCTCGTTTTCTAAGACAGTAGAAGATGAGTGCTATTGTTGTCATCAAAGAAGCTCCAGCAATGATTCCTCCGATAAGCACACCTACTCTCGTTGTTCCACCGCATTTGCCCGACATGTACCTTGAAGCTCCACAGTTTTCAACTGTTACAAAGCACAAATAATATGATTAAAGACGTGTTTGGGTTGTTTCTTCATTTAAAATAAAAAACTTAACATATAGGAGAGTAAAAAGCGCCAAGCTTAACTTGCATAAACTTGTGTTTGGATTGTTTAAAACGGAGCTTAAGCTTAAGTTTGACTTGTTTAAAGCTTCCTATAAGAAGCTGTTCGTCTCATCCGCTTGGTTTTAGCTCGTTTATTGTATATTAATTATTTTTCTTATATTACGGGTTCAAACTGGACTGAAAAAAGGAGGAAATAATAGTCCTCTCTTCACACCTACATAATATGTTTGTATAATTATATATAACATAATATATATTATTTAGTTTTTTTTTCATTATCAGTAACCGTATTATTATGTTATACATATTTTATTATATAAAACGTATAGTATTATACTTATACAAATGATAGTTCTATTTAGACTCGGGAATCTAGTTGTTATCGGTATATAAAACTTGGACTCGGACTCATTAAACGAGCTTTGGTTAGGTATGTTTAAAACTCGTCTCGTTTTAAGCTTTTCATAAGTTGATTTCAACTAGTTCACAAGGGATTTAGCTCAGTCTATGCTATTAATTACTTAAAGCTTGAAAATCAAGGAAAAGCATAAGGGGAAGTTACTTAGAACCCACAAGTGAAAGATTTATTTAAGTTCTAATTATACAAGTATTAATTAATACAAGAGTAGCACTAACATGGGTGGAGACACATGATTCACGAAGATAGATGTTCCATTAATATTGTCTAATAATAAGCCCCACATATTCATTCCACAACGGCCAACAATGACTTGGTCAAAGTCAAAAGTCAGTTAGTTAAGCTATCAAAAGGCAAATTAAAAACCGATGGAGATGTTGAAGTAGCTACCTTTTTTATATCAATTAATTCCCATTCATTCCAATATGACGACTTGTATCCTTTGACCAAATCACGCCTTCAAATAAAGTCGACCGATTATAATAAATTAATAATACGACTTTATTCAGGAATTAGTTGAGTTTTTAGTTTTTTACTGTCACAGTTTCTGACTTTTTGTGGATTAGGTATCCATATATAATATGGCCATTTTTTTTGTGTAAAATACTTCTTAATTTATTCTCCATATGCACCTAAAATAAGGTTGATTCTTAGCTTTTTATTTATTTATTATAATTTCGTATATTAAGGGCCCATATGTTGGTTACATATGGAAGTGACAAACAATGAGCTTGGTTCATAAAAATGCTTATTTTTAGTGTATTTACGCGTTAGAAATGCTTTATTATTTATTTATACGTATATAACACATAATATCATTTGTATTAATTACTATTATCTTTATAAAAATTACTATTATCTTCGTGTTTCATTAGAAATGCCCTTAACATTTGTTGGGTATCTATTTCTGTAATTGGAAATTTTAAAGGTAAAATAACAATGGTAATGAAATTTTACAAATTTACAATAATTTTAAAAGTATAATAGGTATGTAACAGAAATAAGTGTTTGGCGGTTAAAAAATATATTTACTTTCACGTATTCATTTTACTTTTACATATATATTTAGTTCTCTTAGAAGGTTGATCATGTTTGTATCATCATATGAAAAAACAATTTTAAATAAGGATAATGTCGAACAATGTAATGTTAACTAATTTACCTTTAAAAGTTTTATAAGTTGTTTTAATTTTTAATCCAGTTATTTTTTTCAAAATCCAATTAGTTTTTTTTAACTTTATCTAAAATAATAAAATTTTTATGGTAAAGTTAAAATAACATATGAAACTTATGTAAATAAATTGATATTTTTAAATTTTTTTTAAGAAAAATAATTAGTTTAGTTAAATTTTAGCGAGGAAAAATTGAGCCAACTTGAGGGAATAATAATAATAATCGGAAAAACTAACCTCTCCGGCAACCATCACCGTCGACAAAGCCATCTCCGGCGAACCCTTCATCACAATAACACCGATACCCCAGCCTCCGATTCAAAAACCAAACTTCCCGACAAGACGCATTCCGATCACACCTGCAATCCCCACCAGCCCACCACCCCAACTCCAGCGACTGAAACTCCAACGACACCGGAACGTTCGTCGAACTGCTGCCGTTCACATCAACTGTCACCGAAGAAAACAGTATCTGACACCGAGCTTCTTCCAATTTCCTCAAGTTAATAAACTCCTCCCGATCTGGGTTATCCTCAGAATAACAATTCATTGTAGTATTGACCGCTGAATCACACTGCCGTAAGTTGAAATGGTTCTGAACTCGAGCTGTAGACACCACACAATCGTTCAACGTTGAGCTGCAGTTTTCTAATAGCAATCCGTTTCGTGAGCTGAGAAGGAAGTTTGAGCTGTTGAATGCTCCGATTGCGTTGTACCGCCGGTCGCATTTCGCCGGAAAGTAGATCAATATGTGGTCTCTGGTTATGTTCTGAACGGTGTATTCTCCGATTTGGGGTTCTCCGGTGAGTGTGCAATTCAGGCGAATTTCACACCCGTCGGAGAATCCAAAGGGGTAAGGAACCGATTTCACATGGTTTCCGTTTCTGCAAACGCGTGTGCAGTTTGATTGAGCGGATGTTGGTGATGGGGTTGTGATTGTTATGATCACGGAGAAGATGAAGAGATAAGGGATCATATTTTGGGTGTTTTGAAAAATTGAATCTTTGATGAAGTGAAATTGAGAGAGAGAGAAAAGATTTGACTTTGATGGGACATTAAAGGGGTGTAGTTGATGCTGTTGAGAAGTTCATGGTTTGTTCATAAATGCTGAAGAAACAGAGAGATATGAATATATGATGATTTCTGCCATGAATGTTGATATTAACTGCTGCTCCGATGGATTCAAAGTGGAAGAGAGAGAGATGAATACATGCAATTAAGGGGTTTTGACTTTGATGATATACGAATTGAAGTCAAAATTAATACAGAGACTCCATTGAAGAGCTCCGGCACGGCTGAGAGAGAACTCCGGTGAGATTTTCCGGCGACGGTTTATTGTTTGTGTTGTGAAAAATGAAATGTGTGAGAGATCGAATAATAAATGATATGATATGTGAAGTTGGGTGAGCGAGGGGTTTGTTGGGAAATTACTGTTTTGCCCTTTTGGGATTTAAAATTAAAAGTTGACTTAGAAAGTTAATGATAATGGAAAGTTATTTATTTTATTAACAATTTTTGTAATACGCGTTTTAAAGATATGTTAAGAATATTTAGTTAACTTATTAAAGATGTTTTCCACCTAATTTTTTTTGCCTTATTTTTATTTTTCCAATTTATCGATCATCCAATTATAGTAGTCGAACGCAACCATTTGGCCAAATAACAAAAATGTGTAAATTTAAAGAACTCGTGGTTACGAGTATACTCAACCGCGTAGTTCATCCGTCATCCTTTAAAAAAATACCTTTCAATTTAGTAATCTAACGCAAGCATTCAATGTAATCAACAAAACGTGCAAAATTTACGTTTGTAAAATAAGTTTGATAGGAATCCAAGGCGGGAACTAGGAAGATATGAAAATCAAGTGTCTAAGAGAAGATCCTTAACATGTTAAGCAATGTTTGTTTGTTTTTTTCTTTTTGGTATAAGTTTGTAAAATAATAATAAGGTTTTATAGTTGTTTTAGTTAGATTATTTATATTTTTTGATTCAAATCAGGTCACTCGAAAAAAAAATTTGTTCCAATCAGGTGACTATAGTTTCTAGATTGTTCTAATTGTGTTATTCATAAATTGCAAAAAAAAAAACTTAAAATTGAAACATTTAAAAAATTAAATATATTTATAAAAAAAGAATAATTTAAAAATGTTTGCAAATTATTAAAAATAATTACAAAAAATATTAGTGACCTAATTGGAACGCACCTAAAAATTTAGTGATCGAACTAAAACAAATAAAAATATTAATGAGCTGATTTGAATAAATAAAAAATTCATGACCTAATTAAAATACTTCTATAGTTTACTTATTATGTGAAGTTTTCCATTTTCCTTCTTGACCGAAACAAAACCTTCCTCCTTATTGAGAACATGACACCACTTTAAATATGCCTGTATTTTCGATGTCTAAGAAATAAAATTATGATCGTAATAAGATTTTGGACATTAAAATGAAAACAAGTTCATTTTGGAAGAACAAAAAGAGACTGTGTATTTCACATCAACAATGAATCAAGCGTGAGAGTACAATGGATGCCATAATCAACTGTCTGACTGCTCGATAGATTTTTTGTTTCTCTTTCTTCTTGACTATATTATCAAGTACGTTTTTAAATGAGTTGAACGAACATGAACAAACCATAACGAAAGAACATGAACACTTACACGAACATATATTATTGTTTGTGATTTATTCATCAAACCAGCCTAAATGACCAATAAAAAATGAACACCGATTAAAATATATGTGAATACATTAATTAAAGTTATCACTAATAGGCTAGAATGGGATGCTAAAGTCTTACATGAAATTAAATGTTTAAATTTTAGTCTGTGGGCTCTGTGGAAATTATAATTGCTAAATATTAGTCTGTGGGCTAACAAAGAGGTTTAAATAAGAAAATCAAATTGATTTCAAATTATTAAAAATAAATAAATTTAAATGATTTTTTTCAAACAGTATAATGGATTTAATTTTCTATTTTGAAATGATGAGAAACCATTCTACTGTCAACGGTTGAGGAAAAAAATAATTGCGAGCATAATCGAATAAACATAAACACAAATAAAGGAATACAAACGAACAAAAATGAAGCAAATGTTCACGAATGTAAGTGAACAAACGGGAGGGCAACTTTCATGTTTGGTTGTTTAATTAATTGTATGAAAACTTGTGTTGTTTGTTCGATTGATTAAATAAACAAACATAGATGAACTTTTCATCAAAAGGTTTTTTTAATGTTCGATTTGTTTACAAGCTTACAAACAACTCTTGCCCTGCCTTTTGCTTAGAGCTTCTTGTAACATTGAAAGATTTATATATTACTAGGTTATGCGCATGTATCATAGATGGTCTCTAGTGCAATGAAACTATTCTAAACCAGAGAGATCACAAGAGGTGTAAGAGATGAAGAGAGAGGGAAATTTATCATGTAGCATTTTAAACCAGAGAGATCACAAGAGGTATTTCATATAGATTATGAGAGATAGTCACTGTCAAGTTCAACTGTTCAAGGCAAAGATGTAAGGGCCTATCAATGAGATTTTGAAAGGATTATCACTATCCTATTAATGAGATATTGGATTGATAATCACTGCTTATTTAGTAAGATGTTTAAAGATGATCACTACTGCAGGACCGTTGAAGGCTTACAAATTACAACACAACAACACAATGAGGAGAGTGACTCAAACTTAATCAAACGGTAAACTGGATTAACCACAAGATGATACTAAGAACACAAGTAATTAATGAGACAGAACCAAAAGAACACAACACAAGGAAATGGGTTTTCAAGATTGCAGTATATTGCTTTCTCAGGTTCTATTACAAGCGTTACAAGGTACTTCTTAAGTTACAAGAACACGAGAATACTTATACTACATCCTACAACCCGGCCATACTATGAAAGCCAGGCTGGATACAATTGACTAGA